>JAHKKF010492375.1:0-26686 GCA_019740295.1 Labeo calbasu
GATTTTGAACTTCCAAAATGTAGTTTAAAAAATACGCTTCAAAGGGTTCATCGTCTGTGTACTCCGGCTCAAAAAGGTAGAGTATGGCGACAAACTCCATCTTATTTTCTCCTACAAGTTCAAAATCGGGGCACCAATTAAGTCCATTATATGGAGAAAAATCCTGAAATGCTTTCCTCAAAAACCATAATTTTTTTACAACTGAAGACAGAAAGACATGATCATCTTGGATGACAAGGGGGTGAGTAAATATTTTGTAAATTGTTGTTCTGGAAGTGGACTTCTGCTTTAAGTGTTTATGCATGCTGATACATGTATGTTGCATATAACAATTCATGTGTACATTTTAAAATTGAATAAAACATTGATCATAAAAAAAAGATGGATAATAGTAAGAAAAATAAAAAGAAATCATTTAAACATTTTGGGATCAGACCACACATCTAACATACCCTGGATTTGGGAAAAGATTTCCAGAGAGTTGGTGTAAATGTTTTGTGGTCTGGACACACCGGGGCCAGTATACCACCCTCCTGTCAAGGGGGAAGACGGGATTGGATCCAGCAGTCAGCAAGACCATTAACAACTGATGACTGGAGGTAATGTTATACAGCTGAGTCATGTGCAGTTGTGGTCAAAAGTTTAAATACAGCTTTAAAAATGCTAAATATTAATAATATTAAAACAATAACAAGGATAATGCAAATGTTTTTATTTTTTATTTAGTACTGCCCTGAAAATCACATAACAGGAAAATTTACATATGCTTGATTTCTAATACACCCCTCATCTCTTAAAGTGATAGTTCACCCAAAAATGAAACCAAAATGTTACAAAACTACGAGAATACTTTTTGTGCGTAAAGAAAACAAAAACTACTTTATTTAACAATTTCTTCTCTTCCATGTCAATCTTTGCTGCACATTCATGAGAGTACCACAGCGTTGTGATTAAAGACATTATTGTTTTCTTTCCACACACAAAAAAATTATTGTAGCTTCATAACATTACCGTTGAACCACTGATGTCACATGGACTATTTTAACAATGTCCTTACTACCTTTCTGGGCCTTGAATGTAGTGGTTGCATTGCTGTCTATGTAGGGTCAGAAAAGCTCTTGGATTTTATCACAAATATCTTACTTTGTGTTCTGAAGATGAACCAAGGTCTTACAAGTTTGGAAAGAGAAGAGGGTGAGTAAATGATGACAGAATTTTCATTTTTGGGTAAACTATACCTTTAACGCATCATGTTGCCTTCTTGAGCATCAGTGAATGATTCACCATTTGCAATAATTGTCCCTCAGCCAATATTTTGTCTTGTGAACTGAATGTAAACATCTGTACAGTAAAATAGCTTATTCAGGGCAGTACTAAATAAAAAAACAACAAGCAATTTTTATGCCCGCCCTTTTTTTGTTAAAATTATCATTTTGCAGATTCTGCAAGGTGTATGTAAACTTTTGACCACGACTGTTTTTTTCATATGCACTACTTACACATGCAATGAATCGCAGTTATTAGGTTGAAAACATTTTTTTAATACAAGCTAGTTTATTAAAATAAAAATTAGCTTAGTAATGAAGAGAATTTGTGCTATAAAACTCTTTTTCTTACCATGTGTATAGTCAGAAAGCAAGAAAGGATCTATGTTTCCACGTCCAACATCTTCCAGCAGATACCGTGGTACTAAATACAAAGTAACAAAGTAAATCTTTTTATGACTGCTTCAACATTAATGAATACAGTATTTGTAGTTTCTCTAAACCTACTGAAACATACCACAAGTGAAGGAGACTCGCAAGTGCTTTTTGGTCCCAGGGAAGCAAGGATCTCCAAATCCCTGAGCATCAGCCAGCACAGAGCAGTTTGTCCTGCCATGACACTTCCTTGACACCCTCCTCAAGGCTGACGGAGACAAGCACTCTAACAGGAAACATAATTTTATTAAATGAATGCCTTTTTGTAAATATATATGTGACCCTAGATCACAAAACCTGTCATAAGGGTCAATTTTTTGAAATTGAGGTTTACACATCATCTGAAAGCTAAATAATGGAAATAAGCTTTCCACTGATTTATGGTTTGTTAGGATAGAACAATATTTGGCTGATATACAACTATTTAAAAATCTGGAAACTATTTAGAAAATCGTCTTTAAAGTCGTCCAAATGAAGTTCTTAGCAGTGCATATTACTACTCAAAACAAAACAAAAAAAGTTTTTATATATTTACAGTAGGAAATTTACAATATTTTCACGGAACATGATCTTTACTTAATATCCTAATGATTTTTGGCATAAAAGAAAAATCGATAATTTCGACCAATACAATGCATTGTTGGCTTTTGCTACAAATATACACAAATGAGTTATGACTGGTTTTGTGGTTTAGTAAGATAATTTCTGTTCTACTTTGTACAATCAAAAATAACGATTTGAACATAATTTGGTGCCTCTGCTGTTGTAGCAAAACCTTCCCACTAGATGGGAGAAGAGTGTTATTTCAGTCTCAGACCTATGTCTGGTCTTGTTTTAGCCTCTTGAGGGCACTCAAGGCTGTCATGCTCCAGGTGGCCAAACGTGGCTGAATAGATGGCCAAAACCGTGTCATTCTTACAGGCCAGCTTCAGCCGCTCATTCTCACACACCATTCTCGAGCGATGATGCTCTGTGGAGAAGGAAAATACATTAGGTGTGTGCATGCAAGATATTCTAAATCTGATTGAAAAGACTCAAACATGTACATGCCTATTTTGTTTCTATAGATCAGACTATTTCAGGTCTAAACTAGCACTTTCAACCAAATCAAAATTTGTTTGAATCAAGCTCCATCAGTTTGATTGTGTTGTTTACAAGCTTTCTGAATCAACTGAGTCATCAATATGATTATCTGGGTGCATGTAAACAAAGCTATCGATATATAGATATCCTGTTCGGTTACAAAATGTCACAAAAGCACAAATACAGGCGTCTCACCAGGCTTGCATTTGTAGGAGACAATGATGTATTTGCTGGTTTCAGGGCAGGGATCTTGACCAAACACAGGACTCACCACAGGAATCTGACACTCCCGTCGATCCTGGCACTCAGACATCACTTTCTAAACATTCAAAAAAACACATTCTGACTGCAATTCATGCATTTTTATGATTTCTGGAGATTTAAAGAATGAGTAAATGCACATCAAAGATACCTGAATGGCTGTGGTTGACATACAGTCTCTGTTTTCCTCTGTTACGTTTGAGTTTGGGTGTGGACATAGATATGGACTCGGAATGCGGCGTCCATAAAATGCTGAGAGAACAGCCACAGATGTTCTGGTGGGGCATCTGATGGACAGCGTCTCTCCATCACATGCATGGGCAGTGTGGTTCTTCAGGATCCTGTGAAGGTAATCTAAGAGGAAAATATATGCAGACAAAACATCAGTTGAGCGTCACTATTGCCTATGTCACTGCCCAGCGTACAAACAAGGCACTGTGAATGCTTTCAGAAAACAGCTTTGACCACAACTAATGTACAGTACACTGATTTTACAAGCCTGTTGTAGTGCAAATCCAGCAGAACGACAATGGGCAAACCAACTCCCTCACTTATCTAATTTTGTCAGGGTGTGGCTGACGTTAAAACTTTCCAATGCAGAAAGCTGTTCTCAGGTTTCTACCACAACAGTTGTAATCTTACAAATACAGTAATTCCATAACAGAATTTTCCAACTGGGTTGGAACTCAGGAGGATAAAATAAAATAAAATAAAATAAAATAAAATAAAATAAAATAAAATAAAATAAAATAAAAATATAGCTGCAAACAGCAATTACCGGGGTTCAAGCTATTAAGGTATTTAATCCCATAAGGAAAAAGACATCACATATTATTTAGCAAGCCTTTAACCACCTAAATCAATTATTAAAAAAGCATTGTTGTCAAATCCAGGTAATTTTTTAGAAATATGATGTTTTTATAACATTTTTAACTGTTATATTGCCAGCTATGGTCCGATCTCCCTGAAACATTGCATGCTTGTTTAGAATCACTGTTAGAATCACATGTGCTCAGCAGGTTTTCGTGAAGTTTTGAGTTTTCATTTAGGCTTTATAGGCTTTTAGGTATGTTTGGACAAGCCTCTTTTCTAAAGGACTGTTATAGCTTCCCAAAGGGTAAATTTCAACATGTTTTTGATAATCATTGACCTGGAGAGTCCAGAGAATTGCACTGCGGTGGATTTTTCCAGACTGAGCGAAAAACCTAGGGCTAGTTCGCAAAAGTAGCTTTTTGACATCTTCTCAATCATTTAAAAAACAGTTTGACAGCAGTGGTTCTAGAGGCAAAGTTGTTCGGAATAAGGGGGTCTATCATACGATGCGAACATCGCGTGTATGTGCGGAAAATCGCACAATGTACAATAGTTTACACCCTCAAAAAAAAAAATCAATACTGCCCCCCCAGTGGCCGATTTCTATCAAATTTCTCACAGACCTTTGGGGCTGTGAGTCAAACATGCCCACTGAGTTTCGTTCCGATCGGCATCCGTTAACCTTGTCTAATAGGTGCTCAAAGTTCATCGGCCAATGGCGGCCATGTTTTTTTTCCCCTATAGACAGTTGTGGCACTTTGGACCAAGACTGTGCACAGTGATTTTCATGTTGATAGAACAAATGGTTGCCTAGTTATAGCCATTTTTATGTTTTTTCCCCTCTTATAGAGCCACCAAATGGCCAATCTCCACGATTTTTTTTCTGTGACCTCAGCTTGAGCTCTTACATAAGTGTGCTGAGGCGAAGATATCTCATTCTGTTTAGCAGTTACAGGCATTTTACTAAAAGAACTTTGAACGTTTTGACATCCCTTTGCCACAGCGAGTCGAAAGTTAAACTTTTTTTTGATAATTATTGATATTCACTCTCCAGAGAAGCTTTCCGCACTGGTTTGATTCCAATCGGGTGAAAAACCTAAGACTAGTTTGCAAAAAATGCGAAATACCCAAAAATTACGTTCAACTGCTGTAGCGCCCCCGTCAGGCCGATTGGGGCGAGCCTTGGTCATGTTGTAGGCGGTGTGAGTACTACGATCCCTCCAAGTTTCAAGTCTCTACGACTTGCGGTTTGGTCTGCACGATCAGTTTTATGTGGAAATTGCTCATCTGTGACCATTCTAACAAGTACAATAGGGTTTCAGCACTATATGCTTGAACCCCTAATAAAAATAATAAAAAATTAATAATGATAATAATAAAATAAAATAGTGTTAATAGTGGGCCTATGAAATAGTTCATAATTAATAAATAATTAATAAAACCTTTTTATAACAATAAAGTTTGGTGATTTTTAAGAAGAAAATGGTAAATAAGATAAAAAAAATTATACAAATAATTACTAACACAAATTTATTAATAATAGATTTCAGTGATTTGGGATCGTTTAAATAGGCTTATGCAGTTAATAATAATAAATTTTTTAAAAATCATTTATTTCTGTAATTTAGGAGTAGAGAATTGTAAATAATAAAAAAGAACAAAAATATTGATAAGCCTATGCATTTATTTGTATTAATAATACATTATGCATTTTTTTTAATACTTTGTTTTGGGGATTAATCTAGAAAGATCTATACACAATCTGAAAATAACTAGTTTAAAAACAATTTTACATCAATTTAACAACCATTTTTTAAAGGAAATGTGTCAACAGCAGCTTAACTTCAGATTTAAACCATTCAAATCTCAAGTTAAGTTACTATTGACACATTTCCTTTAAACATGGTATATTAGGAATTCTTCATCTTTCATATCCTCAACTTATAAAACTGCACTGAAAGTGAGAGGCAGAGGTCAAAGACAGCCATGTAGTCAGAGGAAATGACCCGATGTGATTTGAAAGAGGTCTTCCTGTTCACTACACTGCGAACTTGGGATTTAAATCTTGGAGAACGTAAGTGAAGAACATAAATGAGGGATACTGCATGATAATTCCTTCTCTAAAAGCATTTTTCTCTTTCTTATCCTCTAATTTTCCACGCAGCTCAGGTTTCCAGACTGTTATGCTGTAAACATGCATGGCTACGTTCCTTCACTGGACCATATCCATGTGTATTCAATGAGCAGGAACTGGATCAATGGCAATTGTAATGTTTGGCCTGTGCCTCTCTCTGTCTCGGGTTAGGCCATTCTGCATCTGTAGAGCCCTCTGTTATGCAGTGCCAGGCACAGACACACTCTCAAATAAACACAATGAGCTATTCTTGGCTTATTATTACTTGAAGCCACTAAACAGAACATCTGATTTAAGAAGCCAACATTCGTCAGGGACACTTAAATGCTGACTATTATAGTACTGTGACACATAAACACTGCAGCTGGCTTCATATGTGTTGATTCTAATGTCTTTTGAAGCCCAAATTGTGCACTCCGTCAGCCAAGCTTTTACACAAAATGTGTTTTTGGTTATGAGTGGGTTAATAAGATAACTGCCTTCCTTTCCTATACGGATTGTCCTCAAACAATGGAGGAGGATGGGACAGTTCTGTGACCCTAACACCCGTCTCTCTTAAGCTGATACGCTACAGATTGTTAACAAGGATTGTGTGAAAGTCAAAACACAGAGTGTTCTCTTTCCTTTGGGAGCTTTGCTACAAGACAGCATGTTGAATTTCCTCTATCACAGTCATAAAATTACAAAAAAAAAAAAACAACACTTACCAGAGAAATCTGGAGCTGATGAGCTTTGCCGTGTGTTGACAGATAGGGCGATGGACAGGAAACACCAGGACCAACAAGAGCTCCATGGAAACATAGTGCACAACGCACATTACGAAGCGCTGTGATTTTTAACTAGGAGAAGTTGTTTGGCTGTTTACTGCCCTCTGACTTCTGACCAGGAGAAAGGGGTCAATGGCAGCATTGTGCTGAGAGGAGAACAAGCGCTCTTTCAACGGCACTGACACTGACACACATTTGTGTCATTGCACTAATTAGACATGCTTGTTTTCCATGTATTATTCAAAAGGGTTTTCGTGAGGTGACAGAGTTCACACGTCTGTTTGTAATAAGCAGCTATTCCTGATTATAATAAATGTAGTTTTCACTCAAAAGTACAGGACAGTATTCAGTAATACTGAATTCTAGTCTTATTTAACAGTGAAAATATGTGTAACAAGTTAAATTAACCTGCAAAGAGCCTTAGTATAAGATATTACGACTGGTTTTCATATATATTTCATATACATTAATCTCAAGTGCTTTAACATAACTTAAAATGGTTTTTTTTTAATATTTACACTAATGTTTAGTGTCTTTGAATAGGAAAAGTTTTAATCTTCTGCTCAACCATGCCTGCATTTATTTGATCCAAAATACAGCAAAACAGTAACATTTTGAAATATTTTTACTATTTAAAATAACTGTTTTCAATTTGAATATATTTTACAATGTAATTTATTCCTGTGATCAATGCTAATTTTCTGCATAGTTACTCCAGTGTCACATGATCCTTTAGAAATCATTCTAATATGCTGATTTGTTGTTCAAGAAACGTTTTTATTCTTATTATTATCAATATTTAAAACAGTATATTTTTGAGGATTATTTGATGAATAGAAAGATCCAAAGATCTTTTAATCTGAAATAAAAAGGTTTTGTAACATTATACACTATGCTACTCAAAAGCATGAAGTCAGTAGTTTTTTTTCAAATTCAATTTTGAAATAACAAGAATAAATTACACTTTAAAATATATTCAAATAGAAAATAGTTATTTAAAATAGTAAAAATATTTCTAAATTTGACTGTTTTGCTGTACTTTGGATCAAATAAATGTAGGCTTGGTGAGCAGAAGAGACTTCTTAAAAAACACTATAAATCTTACTGTTCAAAAACTTTTGACTGGTAGTGTATATCACATAACATTATATAAGAGGGTATTGCCAATAGTGCAATAAATTACATTGTAAAATGTTTTTATTTTAAATCGTAATAATATTTCACAATATTACTGTTTTTATTGTATTTTTGATCAAATAGAATTTCTTTAATCTGAAATATTGCATATATTTTTTTCAAATAAATTACAAATTTTTATCGACCCAAACTTTTAAAGGGTAGTGTACAATCAGATAACAGAAAATATTCTCTAAAAATAATAATTATTATTTTACATACTTTTCTTAAATGGATCTTGTTTTAAGAAAGCGCTTTTTTTTTTTACATTTTTAATTAAATCAGATTTCTCTCCATTTTCAGATTTCTGAAAAAAAAAAAAAAAAAACAAGAAATGATCTTAGCTGAGCTTGCCTATTTCATTTCCTTTGCGTGTGTTGACGTACAGTGACAGCAGCGGGCCCTTCATGATCAACATTTGGGGTCCTGTTCCAGGAGATAAAGCAAGGATTTTCCAAGCTGTGTGTTCCCAGCTGCTGGATGTCCTGTAGATAGCCTATCATCTCAGGATAAGTGTTTCCTCTCTCAGCCTGGAGAAGAGAAGTCAGTAGTTAGCGAGCGCATCACATTTCTGTATTCCAGAAACACTAGAAAAAGCAACTCTGTTGCCATAGCAACTAAATACATATAGCTGAAAATATGACTCGTGTCAGTCTTCTATCTCTGTAAGAACAACATGCAATATGCACATGTGCTGACTAATACGCAGAAGACGTGTAGGACTATCTATATGCTGTGTCTTAGCCTTCTCAGCAATCTGTCAGTATAAACACCCTCCCCAAGTCAAAGAAACCCCCACATAGGAGATTGTTCTAGTCCCTGATAGTAATGTTTGTGAATTAAATGCTGTACAATATGGTGCTGACCTTTGACATGTTTGCTTAGTGACTGTGATGTGACATCAGATTAGAGGCTAGTCTTGCATTCTTACAGCTCATCATCTCCATGGTGATTTCTTGTTTGGTGGTATATTCTTTGCGGTGTTGCAGTATTACGGAAATGAGAAGCTAGCATAAACTAAACAGCTCACAGCTCAGATCTGTTACTCATAGTCCTACTGGCTCCAGGAGGAGGGAGTACACTGGGTAAACTGGCACGGCTCATTTCCTGTGTCGGCACGAAGTGGAACTCGCTTAATTTCCAGGATTTGTTAGGAGTTTCCATGTCAGGCTCTTGTTTTGTATATATGCAGTACAGTATTATCACCAGCCTTTTTATACATAAAGGGATAGCTCATACAAAAATAAACCTTCTGTCATTAGTTACTCACCCTCATGTCGTTGCAAACCTGTAAGACCTTCATTCATCTTCAGGACACAAATTGATATATTTTTGATGAAATCCAAGAGCTTTCTGACCCTGCCTTGACAGGAAGAGAAAAAAACTGTTTAATAAAGTTGTTATTTTTGTTTTCTTTGCACACAAAAACTTCTTGTAGCTTCATAACATTATGATTGAACCACTGATGTCACACGGACCATTTTAACAATGTCTTTACTACATTCCTGGGCCTTGAACGTGTCAGCTGCATTGCTGTCTATGCAGAATCAGAAAGCTCTCAGATTTCATCAAACAATATCTTAATTTGTGTTCCGAAGAACAAAAATCTTACAGGTTTGGAATGACATGAGGGTGGGTAAATAATGACAGAGTTAAAATTTTTGGGTGAACTATTCTTTTAAGTCACTGTAAACATTTATCTTACCTCGGTGGAACACAAAAGAAGATATTTAGTCAAATGTCAGAGCTGCTCTTTTCCAAACAATGAACTTTTTAGGGACCATGGGGTGACAAGCTTCATCATTAAAATAGATGTACACTACACTGCTTATTTAGCTTATTTCACCTTATTTTATCTTGCTTAATGACAAAGCAAGCTTTTTTAACTACAACAATAACTGCAATAAGTGCAATAAAACTATTTGCGCTACACACTAATGTGTGTATTACAAAAATACAGCAACATAATATGATAAATTAGCAATTTATAAAACGGATAGTTCCGGTGCTTGATTCTGATTGGTTGAGCCACGTTCAAAGCTGCTGTAAATTACTCTGCAAACATTCATCTTTGTTTACTTCTTTGTTGTAACCACAACTATTTCTGAGGAACTACATTGTTTGGTGGAAACATACTGTTTTTATTAATATGATTACACTTTATGTATTCTTTTATTTTTATTTTGTGAAACCCTACTATGAATATGGAATAACTGTTTTATAAAAGCAACAATCCTTGTGAAGTCGTGGTTTACAGTGAATTTATAACAGCTAAGGGGGTTTTAGGCACTCCGCTTAACGTCGTGCCAAACAATGCCTCTTAGCTTTTAAGAATTCACTGTAAACCATGGTTTCTTGGGGCTTAATTCTTTAGTAAAACAGCTTACCAAGTATTTTTGTACAGCTAAAAATAACTGGCAGCGGATGATATCAGAAGCCTCGCACATTCAAGTTACAAATGGTAGCGTCCACTCTTATGGTAACAATAAGGTGGCTATATTACAAACAAATATTGCTTTAAAATTCTAGCTTGACAGGTGTGGTAATTCGCTTTCATTATATGGAAAAGTGCAGCTTGGATATTCTACTAAATAAGACATATACACCAACCAGACATAACATAATAACCACCTTTCTAATATTGTGTTGTTCCCCTTTTTGCTGCCAAAACAACCCTGATCCGTTGAGGCATGGACTCCACTAGACCCCTGAAAGTGTGCTGTGGTATCCAAAGTTTCCCAGCAGAACATTCCCCGAAGCATCACACTGCCTCAGCCGACTTGGCTTCATCCCATAGTGCATCCTGGTTCCATGTGTTCCCTAGGTAAGCGACACGCACCCAGCCAACCACGTGATGTAAAAGAAAACGTGATTCAGTTCTGATGCCCACTTTTGCCGGTGGCAGGGGCCAGCTTGGGCAACCTGACTGGTCTTGCAGCTATGCTGCCACATTCACAAAAAACTGTGATGCACAGTGTATTCTGACATTTCATTAGAACAAGCATTAACTTCTTGAGCAACTTTTTGATCGGACCACACGGGTGAGCCTTCACTCCCTATGTGTATCAATGAGCCTTGTCTGCCAATGACCCTGTCGCCGGTTCACCGCCGTTCCTTCCTTGGAGCATTTTAATAGATTCCATCTACTTAAGACTGGGAACACCCCACAAGAGCTGCACTTTTAAAGATGCTCTGACCTAGCTGTGTATCCATCACAATTTAGCCTTTGTCAAACTTGTTCAAATCCTTACACTTACCCATTTTCCCTGCTTCTAACACATCAACTTTGAGGACAAAGCGTTCATTTGCTGCCTACTATATCCCACCCATTAACAGGTACCATGATGAAGAATAATCAGTGTTATTCCCTTCACCTGTCGATGGTCATAATGTTTTGCCTGATCAGTGTAGGTTTTGAAGAGATTTTTTGATGAACTATCCCTTTAAAGTGGTCTACAACCACTTTTAAAAGTCTTTCTGAGGAAAGAACAAAGCTTCTCCTTACTTTCAAGTTTCTTTTTCATATAGTAGTGAAGTATTTGCTTTTTACGGTAGTAATAGTGTGAATTCCCCAAAATGATGCAATAAATACAACATCTGTGTGCTGAATAAGGAAATGAAACTATTGCCTGTTAGTTTAGGAGGTTGAAAAAAATGTTGAAAAAAAGTTGTTTTTTTAAAGAATGATATTGTCAATATAATTTCTGTTTTATATAACATTTGTGCACAGGATGAATTTAAAGGTCTAAGTTGGTGTGGCAGATGAATTTATGGTGTTTATGGTGAATTTAAGTTATTTTTAGAGTGTTTCCATTTTAGTATGCGCAGTTATGAGGGGAAGCCATAAGATGACAGAATTGTTTCCTCTTGACTCAAACCCGTGTCTGTGACTCAGGAGGACTGCACAGGGAATGAGAGAAACTACCTATTTGTTCAAAAAGAACCAATCCCTTGAGAATGATCACATAACCACACCCTCGTTTAGACATTAACACAACTGTGTGTTTCTTAGCAATAGACTTCTGTTGTTTTATTTAAACTATACTTACTATAAAATAATCCTACCACACACCCTACTACACAAAAATAAACATGCTTTAAAAGGTTCTTTACAACGATGCCATTTTTGGTTCTACAAAAAACAATTCAGTCAAAGGTTCTTTGAAGAACCTTTTTTGAAACAGAAAGGTTCTTTAGATGTTAAAGGTTCTTTATGGAACCATTTAAACAAAAAAGTTCTTCTATGGCATTGTGAGGCACCTTTATTTTTAGAAGTGTATGACAGAAAACTTCATTTTTAAATAATATTTGTTTTATCTATGAATCGGAGGACATCCCAAATGTTTCCCAAGGGATTTAGCTCACATTTTCCATTAAAAAACAGACACTTGCCACACTTTCTGCCCTGTTTCAACCGATATCAAAAGTGAAAACGGTTGTTTTTACCAGGGAACTGATAAAAGTTAGAAAAATTCCCAAAGAGGTATGAAAGAATTATATGAGTCAGAATCACTAATGAACTGAATCTTTTGAACACAGAAGAGAGAAAGAGGCATTGCTCTGTGGTCTGACATGCGAAAGCAATTATATGCTTTCTTTAAAGTAAAAGTAAAAGCGGATCAACTGATTTATAGTAACACAGCCCCTACATTACACAGTTGAAAGAAGTACATTGTGATCGAACATATGGGAGGGAGGAATGTTAGTAAGTGGTCAGTTTCAGCAGAAACACACGCCTGTGTGAAGTGTTAATAGTCTACATGAATGGAATGTAGCCCCTGCTTCACGTCTGAGATAACACTGTGACGTTTCTCCTGAGTGTAAGTGCTTGCTGGATAAAACGAAAACCTATTTTTGAGCTCTCTGTCACATTCTGGCAGCGCAGTTATATAGTTGGGGTCACGCCCATCCTCTCTAGCTTCCCTCCCTCCTGACTTTTAAAGTCTGTTGCCTGAGGGAGAAAGCAGACAGCAAGAGTCTGACTAACTTTCACACATTACAGCTGCTTACAAATCTTTTAGGGATCTTAAACTCTGGTTAATTTGTGGAATACTTTTCACGGAGATCTGGACTGACTAAAACCTTTTTCCTGCTGAAAAAAATGGCACTCAGACAAGACTCAGATAAAGAACCACGAATTGAGCTCTTCATTAAGGTCAGTTATTTAACTTTTGTTACTGTTATTCCAAATTAGAATCATATTCAAATTCGAATTATGTTAAATATAATTATTACATACATGAAATAATATATATATATAATATAAATATTAACAATTAATATAACGTATTATTAATAATAATAACTTAATCAACCATTTAAATAATCCACTAATCTGACTACTGAGGTGGGGACGTGTCAACAGAGCACGTGTCGACTGCGTTAGGTCCACTATTATGTAATCCTTATTGTTGGAATAGTCCTGTTAAACTCACTGAATTATACTAACTTTTGATTTAATTGTTATAGTTAATAACATAGTTATTATTACTTGGCAAATGTGGATTTATAGTAGATTTACACTCTATCAGTGCTTTTTGTTAGGAAATGTCTTCATTTAGCCACCTTGAATCGGAGATCGACATGGGCGTCACAGTTAACTCCGTTAACGCGTGCACTACTGAAGACTGGGTAGTATGGTTGATACATAACTGTTCGCTCTTACGCTGCTCTTTATCAAAACAGATATACAGACAGGACTGAGGTCATCTTATCAACACACACACACTGAAACCCTGACCGCTCTTGGCTCCGTGTCGTCACACCCATAAACATGCTTACGTTTTCTATACTGTAGATCTCATTACCACGCTTTAGCTACAGTTCATGAACTAAATGAGTTTGATATGGATGAGCTGTGATATTTAGATTCCAGAGACCATCAAAGCTTTGTGGATGGCCACCATTTATCTCAGAAGCTATTTATAATTCAGCTGTTTGTGTTCTTTTTTTGAAAAGATGTACATCATGGGCGGTAAAAGCATTGTTCAGATCCGCTATCTCCCTCTTCTAGACAATTCCCGCTTTTCCTCTATTTGGATCAAGCTCCTGATATGTCCACCCACACCCACACAATACTATACATGGCTATTTATGTCCTATTCTTTTTGAAGGGAGGGTCACATTTAGTTAAAAATAAAACCCATCCATCAATAATATAAAAACTGCTGGGGGTCTCAGAGACCTCAATGCTACATAAATATCTTACATACTATGTTTACATACACTTAAGAAAATGGTTTATTTAAAAAAGCAGTAGCGTGAAACATCACGTAAACACAAAAGCTGTTTTCTTGCGCTATATTTAAAAAAAAAAAAATCAGTATGACCCAGTGTACTGTGTTAGTAATGAAGAACATTTCTGTACTGATTTTTCACAAGTGTTTCACCCATATTGTGAATGACTACATTGTTTTTAGCGTTAAAGGAAATGTCCATAAAATTAATAATGGATGATTTCTGCCAGTACTTTTTCTGTTTTTCTCAGTGTATATTATAAAATGGTTTAACATACCTGTTTTTCTGTCATGTAAATGCATGCAAGGCATGTTTTTGAAGAGCGCACACATGTGGACAAAACCTGCAACTAAAGAAATGGAAAGTTATGGAGAAACAAACCACTTATATAAGTTTGGGATTAAAAAAATGAAAGAAATTTATACTTATATTCAGAAAAGATACATTTAACTGCTTAAAAGTGATAGTAAAGTCATTTATAATGTTAAATGCTGTTATTTTAAACTTTCTAAAGGTTTCTTGAGCACCAAATCAGCCTATCAGAATGATTTCTGAAGGATCATGTGACACTAAAGACTAAGTGATAACAGTAATTGCAGTTGTATCACAATATTACAGTTTTTACTGTATTTTTATCAAATAAATGCAGCCTTGGTGATTAAAAGAAGGTCTTTCAAAAACAAAATACGTGCAAGCAGTTGAAAAGCCATAACACGTAAATGGTTTCAGGCTGACCCTCCAACAAGAGACCAGTGGTTGGGAATTGTAAACGAAATCTATTGTATGGAGAGACTTTACTGTTAGATTTAATTTGGACAAATGTTTCAAGTATTGGGATAAATGGATTGTGTACACATACCATTGAGGTTGAGTGTGATACTGTACTCTAAAGAATGTACGGAAATTGTAGTGTCTTGACTTTGTAATACACATGATGACCCTTTGTTCCGTGTCTAATAAAAATAAAAAAAAATAATAAAAAAAAGCCAATGTTTGCAATGCAATGCAAATGACAAACTTTTTTTTAATATATTTATATATATATATGTGACATCATGATTGGTTAATCTTCAAGTAATATCTTCCTCTATTGGGTTCTGTTTAAAGGGATAGTTAATCAAAAATGTAAAAATGTCATTCCAGAAGACAGAGAATGCTGAAACAACACTGAATCCCACTGACTTTAAGTTTATTGACCCTGATACATTTTTCTTGTACACAAACATCTTTTTTATGTTTTACAGAAGAAAGAAAGTCTTAAAGGTTTGAAATTACATGAGGGTTAGTAAAACAGACTTAATTTTTTTGGATGATCTACATCCAAAAATCATATAAAAAACAGAAAGGGAAATTTTATATTTGGGTTATTAATATTTTTATGCATACAGGGTCTCTGGGATCCCATACATAAAGAAACAGTACAGCAAACAAACATCTACAGTGTGCGTTTCTCTGTCTACATGTATGTGACCTAGTGTCTAGTCTGTGCATATGTGATACTGACCTTGAACTTCCCTCTTTTTTTTTTCTTTCAAGGCCGGTCATGATGGGGAGAATGTGGGCAACTGTCCCTTCTGCCAGAGGCTCTTCATGGTTCTTTGGCTGAAAGGAGTCAGGTTCACAGTAACCACTGTTGACATGAGGAAGTGAGTGTTAAACTAAGCTTTCACATCTCTGAAACATGATGATAAGGCTATCTAATGCAATGGAAATCAATAGACAAATAGAAATCTGAGGAATTTGTTGGCCAGCAGCACTGGTTTGAATTTGATAACACTGTGGGTGGTAAAAGTTCTACAAAAACATGATCAAGGCAGTGTGAACTTTCCCATTGCACAATTCCCATCCTAATCTTCTAAAGCAATTAGCAAATGCAGCTTTCAGCCATTTTCCAGCTGGACACTCCCACATCCGTGTGCTTTGAGTGTTTAATATTGTTTTAAAGCAACATTAATCATTTTATTCAAAGACTCTCCGTATACAATAAATGACTTCATATTGACCATGTCCACACCCTGTGCTTTACACTCCCTCTGCTTTGCTCCACCCTGTGTTGTTTTAGGAAGCCAGAAGAGCTAAAAGACTTAGCTCCGGGTACCAACCCTCCTTTCCTCCTGTACAATGGCACGCTGAAGACCGACTTCATTAAGATCGAAGAGTTCCTGGAGACCACCCTCGCCCCTCCCCGGTACTGTGCATGTCTGTTAGCTCCTGTAATGCCATATCAAACATATTAGCTTCACTTTGACAAAAACATTCCATAAAGAGATATTATTCTGTCATAAATCACATGGCTCCACTTATTTAAGTAATATTTGACACACTGACATTGGTGTCATAAATCAAAAATATCAAATACACCACCACCCAGTACTTTAGAATAGTAATTGCTGACTTTATAATTTGATCTTGACGGTTCCAAAGATATAATTTCAGCACTGGCCAATATCATATATTGGATTTTGTTTGAAAGAAAGAAATTAACACTTTTATTCAGCAAGCAAGACATTAAATTGGTCAAAAGACATTTAAAATGTTACAAAGATTTTACTCCATTTTTGATCAAATAGTTGTATCTTACCATGTTTATGATCTTTTTACTTAAATGTCAGCATTATTATGTAAATGTTGTTGGATGTCTATCTTTTGGGTGTGTGAAGGCTGGATATAAATATTTCTCTTCTTCTTATCCTATCAGCTATCCTCATCTCAGCCCCCGCTACAAAGAGTCTTTTGATGTTGGTGCTGACATTTTTGCCAAGTTCTCTGCCTTCATCAAGAACAGCCCAAACAATGCTTGTAAGTTTCCTTCACAGCCAAAACACACATAAAATGAAAAACTATGTTTTTTCTTAATGATTAACATGGCCATAACAACTGTCTAAACTACTTTTTACGCCACAAATCACACCAAACAGCTTCTTGGTCAACGCGGAGAATAACGTTGCGAAATCTTTTGGCGACATTTCTAAGGCCTAATTTGACAGCACAGAAAAAAAGCACAATTGTGTGATTTTGTTTTTACACAAGAGTTCATTACATAAAAAGATAATATCGATAAACTTACACTTTAGTCACGATATTGCGAAGAAAGCTCCAATGCTACAGCAGAAACGTAGCAACTCCAACGTTTCTGAAGCGCGTCCTTCTCACTGCATGATTCAGTGTTTTGAACAAATCAGTTCAGTGAATGATTCAATGACTCGTTCAAAATAACAGTCGTCTGTCGCTTCTAGATGAACCATCTTACTAAAAAGAATCGGTTCAATGAATGAATGGTTCAATTACTCATAAAGACTGTAATTTGTCGCCACCTACTGGTGTAACGATGTGACCTGCAAAAAGAGGAATTGGAAATCCCCACCATTAAAGGATTAGTTCACTTCCAGAACATTACAGATAATTTATTCACCCCCTTGTCATCCAAGATGTTCATGTCTTTCTTTCTTCAGTCGTGAAGAAATGATGTGTTTTTGAGGAAAACATTTTAGGGATTTTCTCCTTATAGTGGACTTCTATGGTGGCCGTGAGTTTGAACTTCCAAAAATGCAGTTTAAACGCAGCTTCAAAGGGCTCTAAACGATCCCAGCCGAGGAAGAAGGGTCGTAACCAGCGAAACCATAGGTTATATACAATTTATATACTTTTTTTTTAACCTCAAATGCTCATCTTGTGCATGTGTATTCTGTGCACTACGGCTCAATACAGTTAGGGTTATGTTGAAAAACTCCCATCTCATTTTCTCCTCCAACTTCGAAATCAACCTACATCGTTGCAGAAGTACCGACCCAGTGTTTACGAAGTGAACATGCAAAGAGGGTCAAACGGCCTTTACAAAAAAAGCGATGTAAGACGATTCTGAAGTTGAAGTTGATTTTGAAGTTGCTGCGGGTTGTTTTTCATGCCCACAGGTTTAAGCGACCCCCAGTAACATGATATTTATCTCCTGAAATTCAAATTTTACCAGGGAAATCTACCAAAAACACATATTTTATCTCTTAGAATGCGTTTTGTTGTGAAAACCTGGCAACCCTGCCTAACGGTCTTGAACCGGATCGCACAGAGTACGCATGCGCATCACAGAGCTAGACAAGAAAAGCATTTGTAACTAAAAAGTGTAGAAATTGTTTTTAGAAAACAACAAATTGTTTCGCTAGATAAGACCCTTCTTCCTTGGCTGGGATCATTTAGAGCCCTTTGAATCTGCATTTAAACTGCATTTTGGATGTTCAAACATGCAGGCACCATTGAAGTCCACTATATAGAGAAAATTCCTGACATGTTTTCTTTAAAAAAACATAATTTCTTTATGACTGAAGAAAGACATGAACATTTTGGATGACAAGGGGGTGAGTAAATTATCTGTAAATTTTTGTTCTGGAAGTGAACTAATCCTTCAATGCACAGACTGATTGGATGTGCCCAGCACAGACATTGAGTGATCTATAATAAACAGTTTTATGAAGATTTTCACTGTTTGTATCAGTAAAGCTGAATCCAGATGATGTTTAAAAAATATTTAGCTACAGATTAATTTAATTTACATTACGCTTAGGTCTACATAATGGAACAAAACTCAATTAGCATCTAAGTATCTAAGCTCATGTAGACACTGTGGCATCACAATTAGGCTTTATTACTCTTTAATTTTTTCTCTCTCTCTATTATTTGAATCCTCAGTCCACGAAAAAGCCTTACTGAGGGAGTTTAAGCGCCTGGATGACTATCTGAACACTCCGCTTCAGGATGAGCTGGAACAAAACGTCAGCGTATCCAAAAGAAAGTTTCTTGATGGCAATCGCTTGACACTGGCAGACTGCAATTTGTTACCAAAGCTGCATGTCATCAAGGTGATACTACATTCACACAGGCCTGTGATTTACTAAAGCTATTTCAGTTTAAACAAATATTTATAAATGCATTCATTCTATTTTTTGTTTTTTGTAGGTCGCTGCCAAAAAGTACTGTAATTTTGAGATTCCTTCTCAGTTCACTGGAGTGTGGCGTTACCTGCAGAGCGCATATGAGAGAGAAGAGTTCAGCCAGACCTGTCCAGCCGACATTGAAATTGAGAAAGCCTATCTGAGTGTGGCCAAAAGAAACTGAACTTCAGATGAATGAAGTGATAAAATGTTTAAATAGTGTAAATAAAAGTTATTAAGTTTATAGCCATCTACATAGTTGTAGTTCACATGTGAGGAAATCTTATAGAGCAAAGACAAAAACACACCACACACAGTTTGCTAATGTACTTTCATTGTCTATGATGTCAAAGCCTATTATATACATACTAGAATACTTCTGAGTGACTGTTACTGTCAACGAGGCTTTATTCTGGCAGGTTTAGAGGTTATAGGATCCTTTGCAAATGAACTTGAGCACAACAGTAAACAGAGTTGTGCTTGCATATCATATGTAATGCTTTTTGTGCATACTTGTGTATATATGTATTTTACATTCATTAGGGCGTATTCGGTTATATGTAATGTATACCTAAAAAAGCGGTGTTTTTAAAAACACTGTAGAGAAAAAGTTTTGTTGAATCATGTGCAGTACTGGAGTCATTGAGTCATGCAGCAGTAATGGTTGTTTTGTATTAAGGGTTATTGTAATGGATGTATTGTGATGGAGTCACACAGTCACCATTGTCAGACTTTGTGATTGTTTAAGAAAGAGATTAAACAGCTTTCTTTCAGATTTTACTTAAAAATAAAACTAATATCATACACATCACAAGTTTGCTTTTCTCTTTTTATGTGAACGCGAATCCAGAGCTTTGATGAGAGAGGGATTTAAAACACGCACACAAATCTTACACTGATCTGTTTTACCCAGACTATTTATTTTACAGTTACAGTTCTAGGTCTGTTTTCATTTATGATAAAAAATACATTTATATTCCTCTTAGACTACTATATATATAAAACAATATTCACAATGTCAAATGGCAACTGGATGGGGAAAAACAAAAGCATACATTTTAGGTGTTTGTACATAAGGTATATTAGGCTGGTCTTCCTTCCATCGGATTACTTCCTAGTTTGTAACACAATATTTCCAAAAACAGGCTGTAAAAGAAAGGACAAAACTTTGATTTAGTAATACATCATAGAAAAAAGCCATTGTCTTGTCTTGAACATCTTGTATCTGAGTAAGTCTCTTCTGCTCACCAAGCCTGCATTTATTTCATCCAAAGTACAGCAAAAACAGTAAAATAACTGTTTTCTATTTGAATATGTTTTAAAATGTAATTTATTCCTGTGATCGAAGCTAAAATTACTCTAGTCTTCAGTGTCACATGATCCTTCGGAATTCATTCTAATATGCTGATTTTCTGTTCAAGAAACATTTATTATTATTATTATTATTATCAACATTTAAAACAGTTGAGTACATTTTTTTTCAGGATTCTTTGATGAATAGAAAAATCCAAAGATCAACATTTATCTGAAATAAAAAGTTTTTGGGGGGAATGAAATTATAGAAATTATTACTTTTGCTTAGCAAGGATGCTTATTGATCAAAATTGATCAAAAATGGATGATAAAGATATTTATAATGTTATAAAAGATTTATATTTCAGATAAATGCTGTTCTTCTGAACTTTCTATTCATCAATGAAACCTGAAAAATGTATAATAATAATCATTTTTGAGCAGCAAATCAGGATATTAGAATGATTTCTGAAGGATCATGTGACTGGAGTAATGATGCTAAAAATTCAGCTTTAAAATCACAGAAATAAATTACATTTTAAAATATATTCAGTTAGAAAACGGTTATTTTAAACAGTTAAAATATTTCAAAAATTTACTGTTTTGCTGTACTTTGGCTCAAATAAATACAGGCTTGCTGAGCAGAATAAACTTCTTTTAAAAACATTAAAAATCTTACTGTTTAAAAACTTTTGACTGGTAATGTACTTGTTTACAATTTAATATTTTTATTTATTTGCACTTCATACGAGTACCTCTGCTTAGATTCTTTAATTGCTTACCTCTCTTATTGTTTTTGGGCAAGTTTTGCTCGGATCGTAATTAGCCTTGAGAACGCAGGTTATCAGCTGCTGCGAGTTTCAAGACGACTGCTTTTAAATCATCCACCTAAGGACACAGAACATACTCATATATTCTCACTCTTTTAATTATGTGAAAGAAAGAAAGATAGATAGAAAGAAAAAAAGCAAGAAAGAAAGAAACCAAGAAAGAAAGAAAGAAAAGGCATGTATACATACCATGTTATTTATTTTCTCTTGTTGCAATGTCTCTTTTGCACCTAGAAAGAAAGTCGAAGGCAGAAAAACATGATTAGGCTGCAGAAAATTTTGAGAATTGTATCCATTCTAAGTACATAATAAATCTTATGTAATAATAAGCACCCAAGGGTCCCAGTCTCACCTCTTTGGAGCAAGTCAGGGAGCACAGTTTTGATGTCTCTTTGCTCCGTTAAATCATTATTCTGTCTGTCCTCAACCTCTGCCACCAGTTTCTGAATCAGCTCTGAGACAGAAAAAAAGCAATGAAATTATAAAGTGCAAACCTCATGTCATTACATTTTAACACTGAAAAAAAGTTTGCGAAAATTTTCACTCAGAAATCACTAGTCAGTTTCACAAAGAAAGAGCATGTTGATAGAAATTCCAATAATCTTTGTTTTATTTACATTCTTTGAACATTTTGGACAGTGTTATTTGAATTTTCACCAAAAACATGTTAAGCTATTACTGATCAAGCTCATGGGTCTTTCATATCTATCCCTTACTCCATTCACCACTTCCTCTTTAACATTTACAATGAAAGCAGAAGGAATATTGAGCACTCAGCAATCTGCCCAATGTCTATTACACATTTCTGATCTTCGGCCTTCACAAAAATTACAAGCTTGCTAACTTATTAAGAGCACATTGATAGCCTTACCTTCCTGTTGTGGCAGTCCCGTGTCCGAATAAAGAGGCAGAGCATGAGCTCTCCGCGCAGAGCAAACCACAGCCAAAATGTAGAGCAGTGCCAGTGACAACATGTTGAGAGGTTGAAGCGGGTGACTTCAGACTTCAGTACTCTCACCCCAGCCAGGATCTTCAGTTTTATATCTTCCGAGGCCATCTATCCTGAAGGGATCAATACTGCTCGTGTCACCCCATCCCAGTGTTAATGGTTTTGACGTGATGGTTCCCTCGTCATAGATACAATTAAGGTTGTGCTGTCAATTCAGACAGAGCCTATCTCTGCTTGCACAGAGAGCCCTAACAAATGTTTGCTCTTCACTTCCCATCACTGCTCTGCCTCAGATTCTTTATGTCTTATGCTGGGTGACATATTTTACAAATTATTTTTGAGCTAAATTTGGTCTGATGTTTCTTTGTTTAGTCCCAGTTGTTAAATTAATCGGTGTATTTGAATGTGTATATTTTGGGGTAGTTTAGTTCTCAGTGACATTTAAAATTAGATGCTGTCATATTCAGTGCTGGTTACACATGCAAAGCAATCCACGACTACTCAAGAGGCCTTCTTACGCACCAGATGACGTGTGTCCTGGGACAGTGCTATTGGTTTCTCTTTTGCTGTATTTATCAAAGTGAAAGGTATATAATACAACACAAAGGTTTGGTGGCAAATGAACAAACAGCGTAGCACGGTGATGGATTGTGTCGTCTCTGCTTTTCCCGAAATTGCTGGTGGAAGTATTGAACTAGCATCGCTCATCTTCCAACATCTCTGATGAAACATTGTGTCCAAAAACAGAAAGAAACAAAACAACAAGAACATAAATTTTGGGTGTACTTAGGAGAAAAGCTACATTTGCCAAGATTTTGATGACAATGTTACCTCAAACTAAATTTAGTTAAGTGAAATTGTATATATTAGTGAATGGTTGGTATGCTCATTAGATGTTAATAAATGTCAATAACTGTACACTACTTTTCAAAATTTTAGGGTTGTAAGATTTTTTTTGTTTTTTGTTTTTTCCCCATTGTTCACCAAGGTAGCATTTATTTGATCAAAAATACAGTAAAAACAGCACAACTCTAAAGTATTATTATTTAAGCTGTTTTCAATTTGAATTTTCAGCAGCCATTACTCAGTGTCAGTGTCACATGATCCTTCAGAAATCCTTTAGAAATCATTATATATAATATGTTGACTTGGTGCTCAAGAAATGTCGTATTATTATCAATTTGAAAACAGCTGTGCTGCTTTTTAATGTTTTGTGGAAATATGTTTTTCTAGAATTCTTTGATAAATAGAAAGTTCAAAATCCTAATTTAAAACAACAGCATTTATTAAAAAGTAAATAACTGACCCCAAACATGAACAGTAGCGTACTTTATTAAATTTCACTCTTGCTCGATTACTATGGGCCTATTTAGGTTTAAGGACCAGATACCGCTTTCTTCAAGCTTTTAAACATTTTACATTTATTCCAAAGAAATAACTTAAGGCAGTAACAATTTAAACAATATATTTTATTTGCGAAGTTATTCTTTTTAATAGTTAATGTCTAAATATTTTAGAATTCTTCTGGTCATCAGTCGTCAAAGCTTGGTAAATATTGGTCACAAACACGGAGATTCACTTTTAATTTCACCAAGCTCACTAAAAACTCCCACAGATTATGTTTTCATGTCATTTTGAGTCTTATTTTGACGTAACAAAGTGGCTATATCTAGTTTTGTGAGTTGATTACTTACTTTTCAAAATGAGTCTTCTTCTTCTTCTCTTGCTGAATGGCCGTCCACTCCGTAGGAGCATTACCGCCAAAATTAGTCTTTTCTAGGGCTGGGAATTTTTAAAAGAAAAGCTTCATATTATGAAAAGGTTACTTTCTAAGACATTTATATCCTACGGTCATGGCGAAATTAAGTTCATCCAATCTAAACAAAAAATAGAATCTAAAAAGAATCGAAAACAACAGCGAGGAATCGATTCTTGGAAGCGAAACCCATCGAAAGCGGATCCCCACTGTAACTTTACCTTTCGTTGTCGCTGTTGGACAATGTTTCTTTAGAAAAACGAGTGATTTATACACTTATATTCTGTAATACTAACGTTGTTTTATTTCTGTAATGAATCTAATATTTTGAGGAGACAATGCCTCCCTTGCCCCTTCGGAGGAAACGCCCCTGAAACCTTTATAATAAATGTTAATCCATTTTAAAAACTGTAAATGTAAAAGCTAGGTAACTTTCTTCCCTGGAAATGTGTTTCTCAACTGATGCTTATAAATAAACTCGTAAGAAGAACTCAGCATCTGTAATGTGTTCACAAAAAGAAACTTTATTTGTGACACTTCCATAAAGTTCAAGGGGAAAAACGCAAATGACTCATTACAGTGACGATCTGGAGTATTGCACATACCTTGTTTTATTGCACTCAACAACATACAAATATCTTTTAAGAATATAGACATAACTGTAACAAATGGTGAGATAGTAAAAATGAGCTGCTTCGTTGTGACTTCTAAAATGAAAACAAACAGGGAAGATGAGCTGAAACATTCAGTTAACCAGCGGCATAATAAGATGTTTACTCAGTCAGGCTGTAAATTTTTATTTCTCACATCAATTTAATTAACACATACTTTTTATTCTGAGTAGTAAGATGAAAAGCTTCTGGACAAATTAAATCATTTACATTTTGCTCATTAGTACTAAGAGAACTGCAAACCACAAGCAACAAAATTTTGACTACGGGTCCAGGACTTAGAAATACATGTCTTTAAAAAATAAATATACAGAACTAAAACAAGCACATTTAATCAGGATAAGATGTGAAGGTCAAAATAACTTTAAAGAAACTTTACAACAATTAAAACACTGCTGTACCAGAATTTAACTGAATAAGTTCTGCTCAATCAGTGGAAGCCTTTGTTTATGAATATAAATTATATTAATTATAATTCATTATCTGTCCTGTAGACAGTATGCATATATGATCACAACTATATTGAGATTCCAAACATCTTCATTTGGTGCATTGAACATGATAAAGGCCTGTGTTTAAAGCAGTTATTTGTCAATAAACACTGTTAAAGATTTAATTGATTGTTATTTTCTCATGTTCGTATTCGTAGTGTTGCAGTAGGGCTCAAAAGTACATTATTACAACATATCAAAATGTGCAACAGACAACTCTAAGTGGCACTTTATATAAAACTATGTATGTTTGGTATGTAAACACTTACCAAAGACAGGGGATGTTTTTGGTTAATCGGTAATACTACAAGAAATGTCTTCCAAAATACCAGAATATTTTCTTTTTCAAGGAACAACACAAAAATGAAATATACTGAAACAGGAAAATCCTCAAATCCTAAAGCACAAATTTTTACAGACCTAAAGTCAAAAATAAATAAGGCAAAGTAATGCAATAAATTGAGTGATCTCTGTTACAAGAGTTAATGGAACACTTTTTAGTAGAAACGCTTTTGCATTTTGTCATATTTTTCTTCGTATCATGCTCGATTGTGACTATAGGATTTCAGAATAGAAATATGCAAAAGGCGAGGCTATAGGAAGTGTCCTGTGTGCTGTAAACATTTAATACCGCTTGTAGAAATTCATCACACCTTGTAATTGAAAATGATTTTTGTTCTCTTAAAGAAGCTCTGTATGCTAAGTAGAAATGTTTCAGAGGTACAGTATGAAGTACAGTCTCCTTGAGTTTGGCAGCACTGTCTAGCGGGTGATTGGCTTAAAGCCGTGTGTCGAACCGACCGGAGGCTGAAATAACCGCTACTAATAAGGCAGTGACTGGGGGTAAAATATGCTTATCTAGGTCTAGATCTACCCTACAGCTAAGCAAAACATGGAAAGCAGGATCTAGAGTTTCTCAAAGCAGATGGAGCAGAGCAGGAAGATGGCATACAGGAACATAAGCCCGAGGCCTAACCTCCGGTCCAGCCTCCAGTGGTTCAGGTGCACACTCAGTACCTGTGCAAATACAAGGACAAAGACAGACAGAAAACAAGCCATGAGACAAAGATTACAAAATATGTAAAAGCACAAATACAAATTATAAATGAAATCTTACAGTGAGAAAAACAGAAGCAAGGAGAAGAATCACTGAGTACACCAGCCCCTTACTGTTAATGAAGACCTGGAGGAAGACAGAGAGAGAATGCTGTAAAAATCAAAATAAATTTTTTATGCCACTCAAATTTAGCACTGAACTAAGTTTATCTTTATTAACTAAAACTAAAACTAATCAAAAAGGAAAAAAACAAAACAAAAATTAAGCTAAAATAATACAAAGCACTAAAACAAACTGGAAATACAAATAGTGAACTAAAATAAAAATAAAAATATATCAAACCTGAATAAACCTAATAAATAAATAATAAATTAAACTTATTAAAACTATAAAAATAAAGGCACTAAAACAAACTGGAAATACAAATACTGAACTAAAATAAAAATAAATGAAACCTAAATAAACCTAATAAATAAATAATAAATTAAGCTTATTAAAACTATAAAAATAAAGGCACTAAAACAAACTGGAAATACAAATACTGAA
>JAHKKF010492377.1:0-11198 GCA_019740295.1 Labeo calbasu
ATTATTTTGACGTTATATCTCATAATTAACTTAATATGTCATCATTTAGAATTTTTAATTTCATCATTTTGATTTTTTGCCATAATTTTAGTTATATCTCATAATTATGACTAAATGTCAGAATTTCAATTTTTCTCATAATTATAGTTTAATATGTCATAATTCAGACTTTTTATCTCATAATTATGACTCAGCATGTCATTGTTTTGACTTTTTTAAATCTCATAATCATGAGTTAGTATTTTATTATTTTGACTTTCTATCTCATAATTATTACATTTAATATCATCATTTATATTTTTTTGCATAAATATGGCATCATGACAGATTCAACGTTTTTATCTCGCAATTGATTTAGTATGTCATAATTTTATCTCATAATTATGACTTAACATTATAACTTAAACTTTTTATCTTATAATTATGACTTAGTATGTCATAATTCTGTCTTTTTATCTCATAAATATGACTATAAATACATAACATTTTATTACATTGTCTCTTTAGAATATTTGGTTCTGAATGCTCAATTGTGGCATTATGCAGCCAAATATCTCTGATGCTATAAACTGTATAATTGACCATCTGAATTCTGTTGACAGAGTTCCTTTGTCTTTCATATCACACTCTCTTTCTTCTCGCATAATAAAATAATTCCAGCTCAAAGGAAAAAAATGTGTTCAAAAGCAACCACATCCCTGCATTGAACCCTGAATGCAATTGTTTTATAGAAATTGTTTTGCTCAAAGGCAATTGTTGACAGCCCTTATAATTATTGCAATGATCAAACTGTTGCGCTATTGAAAAACGTGTGAAAACAACACCCAGATCAACCCATCAAAACACTGACTGACGTGAGTGCTGGATCATTTCAGGGAACAGGTGCTGGGAGACATTCGAGTTGTTCAGGTGGAAACATATAAGCATGGCATGTGGATTCATCATAGTGACAACAGCTGAATGTGGCAGGGGTCGTGTGATTGGCTGAGTCACGTCACATGATGGAGTTACATAAAACGTACATGAATCTGTCCTACATTCTGATGTAAACAAACTGGAGTTCTTATCTTATCTCTCATATAGATTCATGCATTAGGCAGATGATTTTCATCCAAAACTATACAATGCATGTGGTTTACGTCTATAAAAATGTATAAAAATCCAAGACAAAAAGCATCACCACTAAAAATAAAAATAATACTAAAATAATTAATATAAACATTTAAATTATTTTAAAATTAAAATAAATGTTTAATTTGCTAAATTCACCTCTGCCACTACAAAAAAAACTTAAATTAAAATTAATATAAATACCAGTATTAATATTAATAGCAATGATATAATAAAATTTGAATTTCACAACTTTTCTTAAATAAAATATAAAAATAAAAACAAAAGGTTTTAGTGTGTTGACTTTCAGAATTTGATTGTGTCTTTTTGATCAGTAAACTCTTTTATGTTTACTTTCTCTCAGCCATTGTTTCTATGTAGGAAAGGGAACATTTTAGCATGTTGTTGTACAGTAGTCAACATTTGAAGTGGATCAAAACTTTTCATCAAAGTTGTCCTGAAACTAAAACAACACCCATTTTTATTTAGGACAACTTTGATGAACTTTTTGATCCACTTCAAATGTTGACTACTGTATGTCAAAGAATCTGTTATGTAATGTGTGTGGTGTTACATTCTTTCTACACATCTCTGTGAAACTCCTGGGGCCGTTTTAATTACAGCTTAGTGCCACATGATATTTCGGTAACTTATTCCATGCACATGTGTCCCAGGGTCCCATTTCAACAGGATACGGCTATAGTTGTGCCAGATATGTAAGAATGAATATGTGTTTGTGTTCCACTGGACACATGGAGCTGCCAGCTCATCTCACTGGAGGCCTTCGAGTAAAAAGTGAGCTCAAACATGCAGGAAAACCTGCCGAGTTACTGCGCCGCAGCCAGTTTGAACCAGTTACCATGAGCGGCACAGACGGGTGGAGGGAATGCAAACAGAAACACATCTCAAAGTGAAGAAACACAATGCTGGAAGTTCAGAAATGCTTCTGCAGGAAGGTTTAACAGCAGCACTGAGTGTCAAAGTGAGTCGAGCTCATGTGGTTTAACTGGTGCTAACAACTGCAAGGTCATGTGTTTGATTGCCAAGTAATGAATTATAAACATCCAATGCCTTGAATGTACTATGGATAAGCACATAAGCCAATAATGTAAGTGTAAAATGCACTTACAAGTGCACTACCATACCAAAAAGAAATTGACCAAAAGTGAGAGTAAATACATTTCTAATTTGACAAGATTCTGTTTCAAATAAATGCTGTTCCTATTCATCAAAGAATGCTGAAAAACACAATGCATAAAAGTTTCCACAAAAACAAAGCAACTGCTTTCAACATCGATAATGATCAGAAAGCAGCAAATCAGCATATTAGAATGATTCGCGATTTGAATCAAAAGATTCGCGAACCATCCTTTTAGATCGGAACTTCATTCAATTCGAATCATTCAATTCGCGAAATTGGTTCGTGGACTCGCTCAGAAGTTCCGATCTAAACCTAAAGATTCACGAACCCGCTCCGATGTTGCGATCTTAATGAAATGATTCGCGATACGAATCAGATTCGCGAACCCACTCCGAACTCCCGATCTGAATCAAAAGATTCACAAACCCGTTCCAAAATTTAAATCTAAATAAAATTATTCGACACCCGTGTTCGTAGTTCAGATGATTCGCGAACCATCGATTCATCGGGTATGCGAATCGCAAATCATTCAATTCGCGAAATGATTAGCGAATCCGCTCCAACGTTCCGATTTGAATCAAAAGATGAACCCACTTTGAAGTTCCGATCTAAATCAAGTGATTCGCGATACGCGATACGATTTGAAACTGAATTCTCACTACAAGCGTTGTCAACATTCGAAAATGATATTACCTTCTGACCTTTTTTTGCTAGTGAATCGCTTGAACTACATGATCAAAGTCTGAATCAACCGGAGCGGTTCCAGCGTAAATGACTCACTCAATTGAATCGGTTTGTCTGTTCCTCCACTTTTCGCATCTTCAGCCATGTTTACACGATACTATAAGTACTACTGCTGGTTCAGCTCGGTAGTTTTTTTTTTTTGACATTAACTGAAATAAGCGAAAAAAGTGTGTATGTTTACAAATGATATATCCATATTTCCATTTTCAAATATAACATCCAACACAAATCGAAGAACATATTCAGGTGAGGTAACTGGTTACTGCTAACTAGTGAAGCATTAAAAATGACGAACTGCACCTTAAAAGGCATGTTAGATGTAAATATTGTTTATTATGATGGAGTTTGTTGTTTAATTCACCATATTTTAAATAGTTTGAGCACTGCAGTTCAGTTGGTGAAAGTTCAATAGAAAATCAGTTGAATACTGATTTCATACTGTTGAAGTGAATGTTACATTCATCAGTATATTTTAATAAATATTTGAGAAATTATTTTTGTATGTGATTGTATTATTCTATATAGAGTTATAGTCAATGTACAAAAACAAAGCAAATGGTAGAAGCAGATGAACACAAAGCATCATAAAGAGGGTAAACTTTATCTTTCAACTGAACTGTGCACGTTTAAAAATAACAAATTTTATATTATAGGTTGCACTAGAGTACATTTTGCCACTAGCATTGTTCTTTAGTGTCATTGCTCTGAAAATACAGCCATCTTGCTTGAAGATTTTCTTAAAGTTCTGTAAAATTCCATAAGGAGGAACTGGGATCATCGTGTTCCTCAGGCAGGACAAAGACGGCTCAATGTTCTTGTATAGGTTGAGGGGGAGGGGAGTTATTTAGGGTATGTTGGTTCATGCCTCAGTGTGAGGACGACCACCGAGCTTCAGATAACCATACGTTACAAAAGGGTCAAAGGTCAAATAGTGCTTATGCAACAGAGGAGCTCTGATTTATGGAATAACTGTCTAGTAAACAGCAGGTTTGGTAACATGGATTCAGAAAGTTACTCTGTCTTGGACTACATTAGTATCTAGGCTTTTTTCCCCCCAGGGCTATTAGTGCTGTATTAAAAAAAAAAAAAAAAAAGCTTTCTGTTCCTTTCTGTTCTGTTCAGATGTTTTTGAATGCATGCACAGCACTTAAATAACACCCCCTAAAAACCATGACTGATTGAAGTTATTTGAACCCCAAACCACATCCCTAATGTTCTGGTTCAGATGTGGGCTGGTTTGTGTAGGTAGTTTGCCCCTGCTGGTCAATGTGGTAACTGCACCTTTCTGGGGACGAAAAGTATGTTTCTCCACTCACAGCTGTTCAAAAGGTATGGAAGCCTGTTTCCACCATAAGCTAAAAATAATCGCAATGATAAGTTTTTATTTGTTTATATCTTTAATTTTTTTTTGAGTTTTCTTTTTCAGAATTGTGAGAAAAAAATCAGAATTATTAAAAAGTTACAAATACCTTTTTTATTTCAAGAAAGAAACAAAGAAATGAGAGAAAGAGAAAGAGAGAGAATTGTGAGATGTTAATGTAAAATTCTGACTTAAAAATTCTGAATTCTGAATTTACATGACATAATTATCACTTCTTTTAAAGAATTACATAAAAAAGGTTTACATTTTAAGATAAGAAGTCACAGTTACTATTTATTTATTTATTTATTTGACTCCATTAAAAGATGACAGGCACAATAGAATTTTTTTAATGCATAAACAGCAGCAGAAATGTGATTCATCAGTCATTGCACATACAGCTTTTGACATCAACAACAAAAGACTGTTTTCTCCTCCCTTTTTAAAAATCGACACACCTATTTTTTGCTATCCCAACAATGCATAACTATATGCTTTGTTGCATTTAATCATTTGTATTTAGCGTTGATGTTTCTCTGCTGGCATGTCAGAACACAGACATTTTTGCCAATTGACAACACTGTAAAAAATGATTTATTTTAATGGTAAAAAACTGTAAAAAAAAATGCTATGGTGAGCTCCCTTACTCTATACAGCGAATAAATGTAAAACATTTAATTTAATGCAAATTACTGTTAAATGTACAGTTTTTGGAAGTGAAAAAACAAACAAAAAAAACAATTAATCTTATGATTTACAGTGAAAAAAAACAAATTGACACAAATTTCCCAGAATTCTCTGTGTGAAATCTCACATTTAATGGTTTTTCATTGAAATAACTCTTTCTTTTACTTATCAGTTATGTACATTAGGGGTTTATGTCACATCTTATGTTGTTAAATCAATGTTTATTGCATTATTTTTGTTTAGTTGCTACCATAATGGTGTTTTGTGCATTTTTATTTACCTTCTGTATATTAGTATTTATCTCAGCTTGTGGATAAGCTTCTCGTGATGAACCTCAATTCATCAATTTTTCAGAAGGTTGTCAGCATATTTTAAAGGTAAGAACAGATTTTAGTGATTTGGTATTATTATTTCAGTAAATGAAATATACAGCTTTTACTGTAAATTTACAGTCAGCCTGTAAAACTTTAAATGTTGCTTTCATATTTTTCACGTTAAAGTTTTAGCAACCGCAGCATTACAGAGCAGCTGCCAGCTAAACACTTTTGGATGAAGGTGAGAGAGCATGAGGTTAAAGGTCATAGTACATGTATGCTGGTGTGTCATGCTCATGCCTATATATATATATACACACATGCATATGTGGTTTACATAACATACAGATCTGCATTTGTCATCTGTGTATGACAGCAAACTGCAGAAGACTTTTCCTTCCAGCTGCTGAGTAACAGTGTTAATGGTCGTACATCCTGGTGTTAACTCAGTCCGAAACTGTGATTTCATGATGGGTGGAACGTAAAGTGAAAGGAAATATGTGTTCTTCATATAAGTATAATTTAGAAAACATCACATTTCAAAAGTTTTTAACATACCTTGGTTAAAACAGCCTAATCTTTACTCATATTAAATAGGCATGCAAACATTTTCAACTCAGCTATATGCATATTTGATGGGCTCGGAATAAAACGAAATGGCAAGAAAGTTTTCATAATGGTTAAATGTGTGATTATAAATATACTTGAGACGAAAATGAAGATTTGCTGAAAATGTACTCACCTTCTGGCCTTCCAAGATGTAGATGAGTTTATTTCTTCATCAAATTTGGAGAAATGCAGCATCACATCACTTTCTCACCACTCCTCTGCAGTGAATGGGTGCCGTCAGAATGAGAGTCCAAACAGCTGATAAAACATGACACTAATCCACATGTAATAAACACCACTCCAGTTCATTAATTAACATCTTGAGAAGCCAAAACCTGTGCATTTGTAGGAAACAAATCCATCATTAAGCTGTTTAAACTCTTACTTCTTGTCAAAATATGAGTCCATAATCCATAACAACGCTTCCTCCAGTGAAAATGTCCATCAAAATCCACCCACATATTTGTTTAGAGCTGTTTTGGCTTGAAAATGATGCTTGATCTGTGCATATTTCTCTCCGGTTACTTTTTACCATGTTTATCTAGTGTAAAACTGTAACTGGTCCTTTTAAAACTCATGCAAATGTCATCAAAATATTTTAAGTTTAGGTAAAATGTGTTCAGGAACAAGAAGGCAGTAAATGATGGATGTACTGTGTCTTTCTGCAAATGCTTTTTAATGCAACTTCAAATATTATACTGATCTAATTATTAATACTTAGAATTCATTTAATTTTGAAAGAACATGAGAAATGAATGTTAAATACAAATACAAATTTTAGTTTAATTTTCAATGCCAGTTGTTTGTGCAACATTAAAATAGCAAAGGGACTTTTATAAAAATCACTTGAGTTGAGTTCTTCCTCAGGTTAAAGGTCGTGCATGGAGGGAGTCACCACTGCCTAACCAGTGAGTTTACATTTATGTATTTGCAGATGCTTTTTTACAACGTTGCATTCAAAGTTTACATTCAATCAAATCATGCATTTGCTGGGAATGAGCTTGAACATGAGTTTGCCATTGTTTTTTTTTTTGACTGACACACCTATGTTTTTGTCATTTTTTTTACTTTTGCATGCATGATTGCATGATTATATGGTTTATTGCGCAAAATAATTTGCTGCATGCTCTGTTGTTGGAGTTTGAGCTGAGCTACAGGTTGTTATTAATTGTTTTTGTAAAAAAAAAATATCAGTTTCTGAAGGCATGTTTATAAGTCATGATGGATTGTTTGCCTTTGAAAATATTGAAATACTGAAATCAAGTAATATATAGTGACATTAAGATCAATGGAAGCATTTTGCTTTTGCAATACCTTTTATCTCGAAAATCAGCTGTTATTTGCTTGCATTTACTGCTGTGCTGAAAATCTGTTTTGTTGTGTCTGCCTTTTAAAATTGCTTGTAGATCGCTCATTATGCTATATTATCACCAAATCTTGGATTCAATCATTTTGTCAGCTTTTTTTTTTTTTTTTAGCACAGGTTTCATATTTCTTTTTGGAACTGTTTGATCGCATCCCTCATTGATCTGAGCTCAGCAATTTAGTTTTTGAGTAAAAAAAGCATTAATTGTGGATAATTATGGCAATGTTCACCTAAAAACTGATTACTAAATTATTTTAAAGGAAAAAATGTTTAAATATGTGATTTTGATGATTAAAGATGAGTTTTAACGGGAAAAAATAGTTACTGCTTAGGACATTAACTGTATTTTTGAATGCATTTTTTTTTAAATATAGAAATTTGGAATTTTAAACTATGGAAATCAAGTCATATTAAGTGTAAATAAAATCACTGGAAGCATGTTGCTTTTGCAATGCCATTTATCTTGAAAATGAACCATGCATTTCAATCAGGAGTGACACTCGCAATGATTTTAATGCAGGATTGATGAGTTGCATTGCTGAATCTTGTTCAGATATGAATGTTGCTGCGTTTATAGAGATGCATGTATGGCTGATCAATCAGATTCATTTAATCTGAGGGAGGGTCAGAGTGTTTGAATTCTCTTAGGGTCATATTGTTTTTCAAAAGTGCTATTTTGAGAAGGAACACGTTGTACAGCTGACACACTGATGCACGTTTGTATATATACATATATATATCAAGCTCATGAGCACTACACCAACTCAGTGCTGGGCGCTTGGCCTCATCACAGCGGGATGCGTGTGGTGTCAGATTGACATTAGGGACTGACAGAGTGGACAGGCCAGTAAATTTGGTCAGTAGAGCTGTGATATATGACATAACACTCAACACATACTGTATAGGTGATGTGAAATGATTTTGAGACCAGGAAAAAAGTCATAAACAACATCGGTCGCATTTCAACACTGCTTTTTCTGATAGATGCATTTTGGGTGAGCATCTGTGTTGTCGATCAGGATGCTTAAAACACAGATGTGTGTTGATGAGCATGTGTAACCTTAGCATTTGCATTAGACTGCAAGAAGAGACTTTAAAATGTTTATATCTGTTGTCAACATTTATGTAAAATAATGGGTGTGACTGGGGCAAGTTGTCACATGTATTTCAGTAAATGTGCAGCACAAAAGCTTGTTTTGTTTCAGTGGTTCTGTATGCTGGTTTAGCTTAAAGCACTCTTTAAATTTGGTTCGGGCAACATGTCATGGATAAAAAAGTCAATTTCTTTGCAATTTTGGTCCAAATCAAATTCAACAGTCCCTTGATGCTCACCAACCAGATTACATCTGCAGATTGTTAATGTAATTAAAGTAATTGTTTACATTTTGCTGAAAAGAGAAAAGCCTTAATGTTCAATAGTGACAAGAATTACAAGATTTTTTTTTTTGTTTGCAACCAAGAACACAACATTTAAGTATATAGACAATAAACAAAATATTGTAAGTGGGTTTACAAAAAAATATTAATTAGAAAAGTATAATAGCATCTCAAAAATACTAAAACAAGCAATTGATTTAAACATTTTCTTACTGTTTCAAAATATTAATAAAAGCTATAATAGTATCTCAAAATGACACTGCTTACAAGCAATTTAATTTTTGATTTAGGCCTATTTAAAGAATATTTGTTTTCCAACCAAATGCACTGGCTGGAATACAAATATAAAACATCTTTCATGAAAATAAATAAGAAGGTATTTTCTTTGAAAATGTAATTTTATGAAGGCAAAATGCATGGGGAATAGTAACAAAGGTTTGTATCTATACACTATGCATCTGTGGCTCTAGTGAGGAGTTCTTGTTGTAAGCTGCATATAGGGTCTGTAGCCTATACATTAACACGAGAATATTAGCCGTGCTTTAATAATTAATAACCCTCCATCAATGATCTCTTGACCTACAGTCAGCCATCACTCCTGGATTTTAAAGGCCAGCTGCACAATCATAATTGCACTTTCTCAACAGAAATACTGAGACACACATACATGAAGACAAAGACTCATTATGTGGCACGTGGGTCCTACACAGGAACACTGTGTTCTGTACATTTTGTTCTACATGTCACGTACCGAGAAGCCCGGACAGCGGCGGACGCGCGCGTTCACGAAGCGCTCTGACGCCATCTGGCGGTGAACGCGACACCATAGTATCGTCCATAACAACATCTGCACGCTAAAACCTTGCTTTATTATGTCTTTATTTCTTTTAATTTTAATGCAATGTTTAATTTAAAATAAAATAATGTTTTTTTTTTAAATATGTCTCTTCTGCTAACCAAGCCTGCATTTATTTAATCCAAAGTACAGCAAAATCAGTAATATTGTAAAATATTTTTATTATTTAAAATAACTGCTTTCTATTTGAATATATTTTAAAATGTAATTTATCCCTGTGATCAGAGCTGAATTTTTAACATCATCACTCCAGTCTTTAGTGTCACATGATCCTTCAATTGTTAATATGAACCTTTTTTGTTATTATTATCATCATTATTTAAAACAGTTGAGTACTTTTTTCATTCTTTGATGATTCTTTGATGAATAGAAAGATCCAATGATCAGCGTTTATCTGACATAAAAAGCTATTGTAACATTATACACTATATCATTCAAAAGCTTGGAGTCAGGGGGGAAGAAATTATAAAAATAAATACTTTTATTTAGCAAGGATGCTTTAAATTGATCAAAAGTGATGATAAAGAAATTTATAATGTTGCAAAAGATTTCTATTTCCGATTAATGCTATACTTTTTATTCGTCAAAGAAACCAGAACAAATCTAATAATAATAATAATAATAAATGTTTTTTTGATCAGCAAATAAGAATATTAAAATGATTTCTGTAGGATCATGTGACTGAAGTAATGATACTAAAAATTCAGCTTTGAAATCACAGGAAAAAACTACATTTTAAAATATATTCAAATAGAAAACAGTTATTTTAAAGAGTAAAACTATTTCAAAATTGTATTGTTTTTGCTGTACTTTGAATCCAATGAATGCAGCTTTGGTGAGCAGAAGAGATGACTTCTAACTTCCAAAAAACGTTTGACTGGTTGTGTTTAAATACTTTATTCAGAATACTCGGGCTAGTTGTCACATTTTTTTATTCTAGTGAATATATCTGAATACAAATGCAAGTGAATATAATCTTGGGAAAGTAATAAAAAAAAATGCAAATGTTATCGTTAACCAATTCTAAAAAAAAAATACCTATGTAATTAAAATAAAGCTAAATAAAATATAAATATTAGATGATAAACTTACTACAATAAAAAAATTGTAATATAGCCTACTATAATTATTGTTATAGTCAATATTTCTACCATTATATTACCTATTACAAAAAACAGAAGATAGATTTCAATAAACATTACAATGTTGCCAGATCAGTTTGATTAAATTACATATATCTCTGATCTAAGTACCTTGCCCCAAACCCCACCCCAACCCAAAAAAATAAAAAAATAAAAATCTGCCTACTTTAAACTTTCTATTTTAGGATTTTCAGCAACATTTATTCAGTAGTGTTATGAAAAATAAACAATTTTCGAAATGGTACAAATGTAAAAGACAACATACAAAACCAATTTTTAGCCATTAAATGGTTTTATTGATCAGTATATATATATATATATATATATATATTACAGCATTTAAAACACATCTAACATACCCTGATGTGACATAAAAATTATTCTTTTTTTTTTTCTAACCACAGTGGTAATTTATATTCCTCTCTGTCTGTTTTGTCCCCGCTAAACTTTTAGAAACTTTTGAGTTTCTTAGTTTCTTTGTAACAGCCGTTT
>JAHKKF010492378.1:0-11321 GCA_019740295.1 Labeo calbasu
AAGGGGGTGAGTACATTATATGTGAATCTTTGTTTTGGAAGTGGACTTCTCCTTTAAGGTTTACCAATAGCCAGGTAGTGATTAGACATTGTTTTAGGCTCAGTAAAGATTCACAAAGAAAGTTTTGCAGACTTACATGCAGAATACAGAAAAATAATGATATATTTGTGGAAAAAAAAACATTTTCAATATGTCAAGATGCTTTTGAGCATGAACTTGACCTTTAGTTTCCATATCTAAGCCATTGTTCCAGTTCCAATCAGGTAGAGACTTAAATAAAGCCAAGTTTATCATCCCATCCACAATCTGCAAACTCACTTTCGAGGTTCTGATTGCTTTTCACAATCCAATACATTCTCAACGAGAAAAAATGACTTTGCACTCTACATTCTTCATACAGCATTCTGTTTCTTTCAGGAATGTGTCACTTTATGGAGGGAGAAGTTGTTGTGAATGGTCTTTAATGTTGATTTAAAGCATTGGTATGCTGTGTGTGTGTGCTCTACTCACCCTGACCAATAGACTTCTTCAGAAACATCCAACTCCAATGTTTTTTTTTTACTCCTGCTTCTGCTAGAACTGGTACTGGTAGTATGTCATTTATGTCTCGAGGGCAAAGTATGTTACAATTTGTTCAGGTAATTTTTGAGTCTACTTCATTATCCTACATTTAGTAGATTGCCTTTTCTCACAGTTACATATGCAGATTGAATATGGCTGTGTCTATGCTAATCAGGAAAATGGGATTTTAGAACAATGCTCAATTGCTTCCTGGATCTGCTGTGAAGTTTGCTTCTATAAAAGGGATAATTCACAGAAAATGAAAATTAATGGATAAAAATTTGCAGAAAATCTACTCACCTTCAGGCTATGCAAGATGTAGATGAATTTGTTTCTTCATCAGAACAGATTTGGAGAAATTCAGCATCTCTTGCTCACCAATAGATCCTGTGATCCAGTGAATAGGTGGCGTCAGAATGAGAGTCCAGACAGCTGATAAAAACAACAACACACAAGTAAACCACAACTCCAGTCCATCAATTTACATCTAGTGAATGGAAAAGCTGCATGTTTGTAATAAGCAAATCCATCATAAAGATATTTTTAAAAACTTCAAACTGAGTCTTATATTCATAATAATGCTTTCTCCATCAGAAAAAGTTGTCTTGTATGAATCAGGAGAGAAATATGCACAAATCAATAAGCATTTACAACCAAAAACCATCTAAAATCGTTTTAAACAAATATGTCAGTGAATTTTGCTGTGAGAGGACAAAAGGCGATGGAGTTTTTCACTGGAAGAAGTGTTATAATGAATTGCAGACTCGTATTTTGGCCAAAAGTAAACTTAAAATGCCTTAATGATGGAGTTGTTTATTACAAACACGCAGCTTTTCACCTCACAAGATGTTAATTGATGGACTGGAGTTGTGTGTATTGCTTGTGGATTGTTTTTATCAGCTGTTTGGACTCTCGTTCTGACAGCACACATTCACTGCTGATGATCAATTGGTGAGCAAGTGATGCAAAGCTGAATTTCTCTGCATTTGTTGTAATAAAGAAACAAACTCATCTACATCTTGGATAGCCTGAGGGTGCATTTTTGAGTGAACTCATCCCTGGATTTAACTTGCGTTACATCACTCTCTTATGAAATCGATCTTATATTCTTATTTAGCTCCTGGTAACATCGCAGAAAATCATTGCAACTATCAGTATTTAAAATGAATGGACAATTTTTACAAACGCACATAGCAATTGGTTTTGACAATTTGTCAGATCTCAGGCGCATCTGCAGGGTTTGGGGTGGGTTGTGATTTGGTTTTAGATGCGTTACACTTCTGTGGTTCCTGTCAGTGAGCTTTAACCAGACTGCCTGTCTCTTCTCCTCTCAGACCGCACGGTCAAAGCGAGCGTTCCCTGGTACTCTGACTGGAAAGAAACACTCACCCAGCTGAGCTCGTCCAAGTACTACACAGGTATTCCCTTCCTTCCCCTGCTGGGAGTGCGTGAGAGGGCTTTCCTCAGTCGCCTTCTCTATGTCATTTCCCGGCCCGGCTCGCTTCGTAGCAGAACTGTCACTAAATCTCCCTTCCTCTTTCCAATCCAGCTTCCTCTGCTTTCTCAGGATGTTGGTGGTGGTTCTTTAGCTTTGTGTGTGTGTTTGTGTGTTTTGAGACTCATTGTGCTGAAACTCAAATAGTGGATTAACAATCTCTTCAGTTTAATCTATAGTTATTGTTCCAATTGACAATCAGGAAATAGTGAACTATTGTTTGGACTGAAATTCAAAGTGTTTGAGACATGTTTGGGTTCAATTTGCTTGAGATTTTAGTTCAATGAGTCATTTTACCCATTCATTTAGAATGTGTCTAACTTTATAGCCTAGTTTCTTTTCCTCAGTAGAGCCATTATTCCTTTCGCTGTGAAGTAGAGATTGACTTTACATGCACTTTTTCCGAAATAGTTCATTAGTTTGATTTAATGTGAAATGTTGGTTTCTTTCTGTTGAATTTACAGTAAAAAAAATCTGTGACAGTGTTTCCAGTATTACAGCTGGGATATTAGTGCCTGTATATATTTTACTTATAACCATATATTTCATGAAGTGATGTTAATAATGTTAAAACAAATATCTGATTTTTACTTTAAAATGTGTTGAAACCACGATCTGAGTATCTGAAAACCAAGTATCTGACTTCATCAAGTGGCCTGTCCATAAAACAAGGCCAGTACTAGTATAAAAATGGGCACAGGGTCATAAACACAAAGACAAAACACCATCAGGCAAACACACAACACTAAAATAATGCAATAAACATTAACTAAAAAAACATCAAGTATAACACAAAACACCCTTATATACAAATGATAACAAAATGAAAATTAAACAAAATTATTTAAATATATTTTTATATTTTGTGTCATTCAGTGGTAATGTCCTTTTACTGTTTTCACATAAATTTTATGGCATTCCAAAAACCGTAAATGTGACTGTATTTTTTTTCAATGAAATGACACATAATGCAATATTATATTTATATATATATATATATATATATATATATATATATATATTTGTAGCAATAGCCAACAATACATTGTATGGGTCAAAATCAGGGCACTGATCCGGTATAAGGAATGAAAGCCGAAAATTAACGAAATTTTGTCAGAAACAGAAACAAAATCAAATTTTATAGTCAGAAATTTGAAATGGCCATTAACCGGTTAATAACAGTATTTTATCGTTGAAATTTGCTGTCAACCAATCACAAATTCAAGTAATACAGCCTATGCAAATGTGAGCTGATGCATCCAATGAGTGAAATGTCCACGTAAGTCACAATGGCAATGCACCGGCGTTAGAGTTTATCCGAGGATAATGTAAGATGAATTCAACAGATCACACGCACCTGCAGCGCTTCTGTGAACGTTAAAAACACAATAAAACTATAGGCTTACATAATGAATATATAGGCCTACAGTAGTCAGCATTTGAAGTGGATCAAAAGTTCATCAAAGTTGTCCTAAGACAAGAATGGGTATTGTTTTGGTTTTAGGACAACTTTGATGAAAAGTTTTGATCCACTTCAAATGTTGACTACTATATACACTGAATATTATACTTAAATCATTGACAGATTAACAAAATGAAAAGCAAAATGTGTTGAGTTCGGTTTATTGTGACACGATCCAAAGTTCACGGAAAGGAAAACGAGATGGCAGAAAGTAGGCTAGTTTTCTTTATTTTGCAAAAGCTTGTTTTAAATGATGTCTTGATTCTATCTGCGTAACCAGCGTTGGTATGAGCATCACGTCGGAGACTCTTGCACACAGACACAATAAATTTTTTTGCGACATTGCAGCCTGTTCATTATCAAAATGAAATAAGTTAAAGAAACATTAAAAGTTACATTGCTGTGTTGTACGTGTTGCGTTCAGCGTGACCACTGCCTCACTGTGCTGATATAGCCGATGTGTAGGATGATGATTTACATCGTTGTGAGTGAAGTACAATGCCTATTACATAATACATAATATTTTAGCATCCAGATATGTTGCGAATATGGAAATATCTTTAAAAAATACTTGAATGTCTTTTAACAGTTTTGTTTCATTTGTTTAGTAGCCTACATTTGGCCAAAATCTAGAAAAGATGATGAAGTGTTTATAAAACATTAAAGGGATAGTTCACCCAAAAATGAAAATGCTGTCATTTATTACTTACCGTCATGTCATTCCAAACCCGTAAGACCTTCGTTCATCTTCAGAACACAAATTAAGATATTTCTGATGAAATCCGAGCGCTTTCTAACCCTGCATAGTCAGCAATGCAACTAAAACGTTCAAACGGCCCAGAAAGTTAGTAAGAACATTGTTAAAATAGTCCATCGGAGGTTCAACCGTAATGTTATGAAGCTACAAGAATACTTTTTGTGTGCAAAGAAAGCAAAAATAATGACTTTATTCAACAATTTCTTCTCTTCCGCATCAGTCTTTGATGCATGTTTGCCTTCTGAACACAAATTAAGATATTTTTGATGAAAACATTGCTTTCTGATTGCTTTCAGTGCTTTCTGATCCTCCATAGACATCTGTGGTTCAACTTGTATGAAGCTATGAGAAGTCTTTTTGTGAACAAAAAATAAAATGCCTTCATTAAACAATTCTTCTCCTCTGCATCACCCTATAGCCATTTCATTTTGCCACAACACAATGGCGCTAGGGTGACACGGAGGAGAAGAATTGATGAATGATGTTATTTTTAATTATTTTGCGCAACAAGTATTCTCGTAGCTTCTTAAAATTATTAAATTGGAGGGTCAGAGAGCTCTTGGATTTCATCAGAAATATCTTAATTTGTGTTCTGAAGACAAACAAAGCTCTTATGGGTTTGGAACAACCTGTGGTTGAGTCATTTATGACAGTATTTTCATTTTTGGGTGAACTAACCCTTTTATACATGATGCATGTTTTCATAGACCAGACTTATAATGCAACACTCTTTATGTATGTAACGGGGGTTCGTGTATACCTGTCTAAAAGAAAGTTAGACTTCTGCTTTAAAGCACAAATAAAAGTTAAAGTAAAAGTATCTAAGTTAGCCTATTTCCTCTCACTAGAATGTTGCCATTGTAATCATCAGAGCTACCGCAAGTAAGCGGTGCGCTTCATTGATTTTAATGAAAGTGATATACTTTTGTTGTGCTGTAGTGTAGACATGATGTACAAGCTCTATCCAGATAAAGTATTGAATGCAAGACTGTCGGAGTGAAGTGCATCATTCATGCCCGTGTGCTTTTTGTCATGAATGATTCTGAGAGGGCCATTGATTCAGACGAAATGTCAAGGAACTCAACTAATGAAGCTGGAGCATAAAAAAATCAGTGCGTCTTCATTGCTGGATAGATTTCGAGGGGGGAAATTGATCATGAATGCTAATGTGTCAACCTGTTTTGAACATCCTGTTTCTCTGGGTTGAATGTCAAATAGCTCATTAAAGGTTTAGAGTGATTTAAGGTGCGATCATGTTGGATTGTTTGTCGAATTTTTGTGGGACAAATCTAGTAATTCCAATAAGAATCCACACAGGATTTTTGAAAAGATTTCCCTACACAGATTTTGCAACAGGGAGCAGTTTGGTTGGATTTCAGTGTGAGTTCATACATCACTACACTGTTAACAATAGACAATAGCCTTTTTTGCCTGCAATATTTCACTCATGTGACCTCATCTTTATGCTTTGTAATTTCAGGATAAGGGAGCGTGCTTTACATACCACTTTTATTGAAGAACTGTATTTACATTTAAATAAATGATTGGGAAAGGCTGTTAAAAATGAAACATTCTTTAATTTTATGTCTGCTATGTTGTCGTCTTGCTGTAAAAATGTGATCTGTTGTAATTTCTTCCAGTAAATATCACATTACTTGGGTATTTTTCTATTCGTTTTGCCTTTCATAATGTGCTTCTCTCCTCTTCCGCCTGGAGGGCTGGTCATGCGGCCTGTAATAATCTTGTTTCTGAACAAGACAATATTTCTTTGTGTTTATCTTACAGCAACAACACCATGGTTTGAGACTTACCGGGAGAACTTCCTGCAGTCCATGCCGGCATCAGAGCATGAGTTTCTCAACCACTACCTGGCCTGTATCCTTCCAAATTCTTTGCACTTCTTGTCTAATAACTCTTTTTCATGCTTGTATTTCTTCTCTTTCTTTACCACAATGGACACATGAAAATTTTGACCATATGAAACGTTAAGCTGACTGCTATAAAATGTCAACAAGTATCTGAGTTTCTATGATAAATGATTTAAGTAAATGGCAAATTAGTATAAATTATTATTAGCACTGATTATTTATGCAAGTGTGTTGATTATCAAGGCAGCATTTATTTAAAGAAGTCCACTTCCAGAACAACAATTTACAGATAATGTACTCACCCCCTTGTCAAACATTTCAGGATTTTTCTCCATATAATGGACTGCTATGGTGCCCCGAGTTTGAATGTCTAAAATAAAGTTTAAATGCGTCTCCAAATGATTTGAAATACCGTTGTAAACGATCCCAGCCAAGGAAGAAGGGTCTTATCTAGCGAAACGATCGGTTATTTTCATAAAAATAATACAATTTATATACTTTTTAATGACCTCTGTTTTTTTTTTTCCAGTTCATGACAGTTAGGGTATGTTGATAAACTCTCATCTCATGTTCTCCCTCAACTTGAAAATCGTCCTATATCGCTGTTTTACCATTTTTGTTAAGGGTGTTTGATCTTATTTGCATGTTCACTTTGCAAAGACTGGGTTGGTACTTCTGCAGCGATGTAGGATGCTTTTGAAATGATTTTTGAAGTTGAGGGAGAAAATACGATCAGAGTTTAACTGTCTTGAGCCAGAATACACAGAGTTCAGGGAGAGCAAGACAAGATGAGTATTTGAGATTAAAAAGTATTTAAATTGCATTTTTTAGATGACAATAAACCGATCGTTTTGCTAAATTAGACCCTTCTTCCTCGGCTGGGAATGTTTTGATTAAAAAAAAATACAAGCTTTTTTTTACCCAGTCTGTCCAGATGTTTTATTGATTTGGTTTTAAAGAAGACCTATTATGCCCCTTTTAACAAAATGTTATGTAAATCTCAGAATGTGTCTGTGAAGTTTCAGCTCAAAGTACCTCACAGATCATTTATTATATCATTTAGAAAATCCCTATTTTAAGTGCAAGTTTCATGCATGTCTCTTTAAATGCAAAGGAGCTGCTGCTCCCCGCCCCCTTTTCAAGAATAGAGCTGTGACCTAACAGCTCATATGTCAGATACTCTGCCAAAAACATGTTTTTGTTTTGATTATCATGTTTATCATACTGAAATATGCGTTTTAATCTATATCAGTTTAAACTTCTGATATAGGGTGTCACACGGCATGCGAGTACTAAACTAAGTTCTCTTTTATGTCTTATTGCGCTTAAACTGTCACAAGTTTATGTTAAAAACAGTCGAGTTACAAAAACAGTTGGTTATGTCAGTGAAGGCAAACAGCTAGGAAAAAAGTCGCAGGCTTATATTAGATCTGTGTGGCAGCTGCGTAATATACAGTAAATAAATCAGTAAATCCACTGCTTTCTTATCTCTGAGGCTGGGACTCTACATAGTGTTCTGTGCTCATCTGTGCAGCCATAGTACAGTTATCAAGCTTTGCTTGAACTTTCACAATGGAGTTAGAACTGGTGCAGCGTTGTCGCTTGCAAAAACAGAGTTGTGGTGCCATGGGTGGAAACGTGCAGATTAAACAAGCTTACAGAAAAAGGCTTACCAATACAAGTTACTGGGTTGTCCTTTCACGTTTCCTGGGTTGGTAAATGCACCGGAGATGTGATTATAGTACTTAAACTTGGAAAAAGTCCAATTTTTATGATATGTCACCTTTAAACATGACTATTTTTTGTACAGCACAGTTTAGCACCATTTTCTGCCAGTCTCAGTTTTGTTCATCTGTGTTCTGTGAGATTTCCTCAACTCGGCTACAGGTATGTTGGTGGTGTCGTCCCGTGAGGCAGTGCCGACAGAGCAGTTTCTCAAGCTGTCGCAGGAACAGCACCGAATCCAGCACAGTGGGGAATACACTCATCCCAAATGGTTCATCCCCAACACACTCAAATATTACGTCCTGCTCCACGATATCAGTGAAGGAGATGAGCAGAGGTGTGTGTGTTTTTAGTGTTAATTTGTACCTGTTGTTACGTTTTCTTCTTTTGTTTTTCTTTTTTAACCTTTTACACAGTCAAACAGTCTGATGAATAATCGTTGATTGATTCTTAAAGAAGCTTATGTGTTCAGTCAGAGATATTTATTATGCTTTTTTTGGTGTGCCACAAATAATGTTAAAGGACAAAAATAAAAATTTTGTCATTAATTACTCACCCTCATGTCATAACAAACTCGTAAGACCTTCGTTCATCTTTAAAACACAAATGAAGATATTTTTGATGAAATCTGAGAGCTTTCTGACCCTGCATAGACAGCAACATAACCATCACGTTCAAGACCCAGAAAGGTAGTAAGGACATAATTAAAATAGTCCATGTGACTTCATTTTTGTGGGCAAATATTTAATTAAGCTTTAAGATTTTTAGTTGACGTTTGTATTTTTAAATGAATAAATGCCCAGCACCTAGTGAATCATAAATGCTCTTTATTCAGTATGCAGTTCAGAGCTTTTGACATTCCAACTGCTTGTTCTGATTCTGCAATTAAACGAGTAGAGTTGATTAACACTGCAAACATGTTTCCAACACTGCCTCGGGGATTAAAACTAATGTCAGGAGAAATCATTTCTGCTTATCCTTTGTAATTGCGTACATTTAATTAATGAAAATATTATGTGTAGAATAAAAATGAATCTTAAAGGCTGCATGAACTGCTTTTGCAAAGCGTTTTTTTCTATTAATATTAATTTCTGACATCAGCTGACTGACAAGAATGCTTGCTTTCCTTTCCACATCCTCTTCAGAGAATTCTCTGCATGTAGATAAGTTGCCAGTCACGGTAATCGTGTGCTGCATGCAGAATCAAGGTCTGATGAATAGAAGCTAACCTGACTGTGGGGAGAAAGATTAGGCTGTCATATATATTTATGATGGTATAGAACAAGTGTTCATGTCTGTCTCTGTATCTCTCAGGGCGGACTCTGTGTACGAGGATATGAAACAGCGGTATGGTACTCAGGGCTGCTATCTGCTCAAGATAAACTCCAGGAGTGGTAGCACTGGTGCGGACGAACAGATGCCGGACCCCTGGAGTCAGTACTTACACAAGACCAGCATACACAACCCTGTGAGTGCCACAACTGCAATTCAGGCTAGAGCTGACCGGCAAAGTACCCAAAGTGGCGCACGGACGAGAATTAATGAAACGCATTTTTAAACCGTTTTCCAAGACCGCATGATGTATTAGACCCATTTAAAAATCATAATGCGCTTTGTTTATGCACGTGTAGGTTACGTATGTGCTTGTCAGAGCGGCTCCGTTTACAATTAATGCCGCTCCACTCGAACGGTCATCATTTACATGTGTGGAGCGTGACGAGCTTCTCAAACTCAATCTTTGCATATTGCTGTGAGATTAGATTTATTGAAACATTCATCTGGGAACGCAACATGCGCCCTTTCATCGATTTGTAAGGTAAATAATTTATAAACCTACACAAACACAGGAGACTGCATCAACATCTTTCTAATTTTGCTAACTGTTCAATGTGATTTCAATATAAAACCTCAAAGTTTTGATATCCACAAATTCAAGAAATTACAGTGGCAGTAGCATTTCTGTCATAAATAAATGGCTAAATATTAAAGATTTAGTAGACATTTTAATTAAATGTTGCTTAGTCAGTATTAAACAACGATTAGATTGTGCAGTTAAGTGTAACAACAGTAGTCAGCCCGTTGGCGCCCTCTGCAGGCATTTGTTATAGGGCATAATGTACATTAATTCTATTGTTTAAAATATATTACTTATTTTAATAGTTTTGTTCAATAAAACTGTATGATTACTTGCTTTTGATACCTTATTTGAACTATTTTAATAAATATTTTATTTTTTTAATTATTTTAGTTTTTTAAATAGTTTTTAAGTTTTATTTGAACCCACTAAGATTATAATGTAACACTGCTACTTTTTATTTTTATGTAGTTATCTCAAATAAACATTGAAAAAAAAAATGGGAACCCAAAAATGATAACATTTATGTTTTCTGGCTTTATGCAAATCAAAAATATTATTTTATATTGCTGAACCAACCTAAATAGATTGATTTATACCAACAAAACTAAGCTTTATTGGTTAAATCTGGCAACAATTTCGAGTCGTAATTTTTACAGTAAATGCAATGAACTACTAGGGCTGTGTATTGCCAAGAATACACATACATATCATATCAATATTACGATACATATCACGATACGATTTGTTGCAATACATTGCGATATTGTAAACAAGGCGATATATTTGTGATATTGCTTATTTTATGAATAGGAAATAATTTTAGGAAAGCTGTAATTAAGAACACACCACCATATGCAAACCATTCAGTGTTATTGAATCACTTTTTGTGTAGTACGAGTAAAGGGAGAAAATAAAGTGCTTGCAAGATTCTTTAGTAATTAAATGTATAAAATGTAAGCTTTTATAAACAGACCATATGTATTTTAGACCCTGCTTTACAATTTAAGTTTACAATTGTAACTATGTCAGATCATTTTGATTTGAACTTAAGAATTACATCTGCTTAATATCAATAAGAAATAAAGTGCTTACAGGATTCCAATAAAATAAATACAGGTATTGGACATTCTGAGAACCCTTTTGTTCTGAGAATTTCAAAAGTTTTGGATTTTGCAAGTTTTTCAGTAATTATGGAGACCGCGACGTGAGCAAAACAGCACAAAACAGCAACTGCACAAAACAGCCCTACCACGAGAGAAATCGATGGGCAGCCGCACGGCTACCCCACTGCGCCCGGCGCAAAGGCCATTTCACGGGACGGGGTAAGCTGTGGAACCAGGGCGCGGGCGCCGCCTTCTGCTGTACAGACTGGTGGTGGTCGTGCAGTGGTTCCCCTGCTTGCCGCGTCCTGGAGCGAACGTTACCTCGTAAGCCGAAATGACGCCACACTTTACACTGAGGTGGGAGCAGGAGCTATTCTTTCATCCTCCATTAACGCTAACATTAGTGGCGTGCCCTTATGCTAGCATTTCCTGTCACTGTTTAAGTTCAGAGATAAGAAGACTGCAATCTAGCGGTCAGGATATAAGCTCAAA
>JAHKKF010492379.1:0-11436 GCA_019740295.1 Labeo calbasu
AAGGGGGTGAGTACATTATATGTGAATCTTTGTTTTGGAAGTGGACTTCTCCTTTAAGGTTTACCAATAGCCAGGTAGTGATTAGACATTGTTTTAGGCTCAGTAAAGATTCACAAAGAAAGTTTTGCAGACTTACATGCAGAATACAGAAAAATAATGATATATTTGTGGAAAAAAAAACATTTTCAATATGTCAAGATGCTTTTGAGCATGAACTTGACCTTTAGTTTCCATATCTAAGCCATTGTTCCAGTTCCAATCAGGTAGAGACTTAAATAAAGCCAAGTTTATCATCCCATCCACAATCTGCAAACTCACTTTCGAGGTTCTGATTGCTTTTCACAATCCAATACATTCTCAACGAGAAAAAATGACTTTGCACTCTACATTCTTCATACAGCATTCTGTTTCTTTCAGGAATGTGTCACTTTATGGAGGGAGAAGTTGTTGTGAATGGTCTTTAATGTTGATTTAAAGCATTGGTATGCTGTGTGTGTGTGCTCTACTCACCCTGACCAATAGACTTCTTCAGAAACATCCAACTCCAATGTTTTTTTTTTACTCCTGCTTCTGCTAGAACTGGTACTGGTAGTATGTCATTTATGTCTCGAGGGCAAAGTATGTTACAATTTGTTCAGGTAATTTTTGAGTCTACTTCATTATCCTACATTTAGTAGATTGCCTTTTCTCACAGTTACATATGCAGATTGAATATGGCTGTGTCTATGCTAATCAGGAAAATGGGATTTTAGAACAATGCTCAATTGCTTCCTGGATCTGCTGTGAAGTTTGCTTCTATAAAAGGGATAATTCACAGAAAATGAAAATTAATGGATAAAAATTTGCAGAAAATCTACTCACCTTCAGGCTATGCAAGATGTAGATGAATTTGTTTCTTCATCAGAACAGATTTGGAGAAATTCAGCATCTCTTGCTCACCAATAGATCCTGTGATCCAGTGAATAGGTGGCGTCAGAATGAGAGTCCAGACAGCTGATAAAAACAACAACACACAAGTAAACCACAACTCCAGTCCATCAATTTACATCTAGTGAATGGAAAAGCTGCATGTTTGTAATAAGCAAATCCATCATAAAGATATTTTTAAAAACTTCAAACTGAGTCTTATATTCATAATAATGCTTTCTCCATCAGAAAAAGTTGTCTTGTATGAATCAGGAGAGAAATATGCACAAATCAATAAGCATTTACAACCAAAAACCATCTAAAATCGTTTTAAACAAATATGTCAGTGAATTTTGCTGTGAGAGGACAAAAGGCGATGGAGTTTTTCACTGGAAGAAGTGTTATAATGAATTGCAGACTCGTATTTTGGCCAAAAGTAAACTTAAAATGCCTTAATGATGGAGTTGTTTATTACAAACACGCAGCTTTTCACCTCACAAGATGTTAATTGATGGACTGGAGTTGTGTGTATTGCTTGTGGATTGTTTTTATCAGCTGTTTGGACTCTCGTTCTGACAGCACACATTCACTGCTGATGATCAATTGGTGAGCAAGTGATGCAAAGCTGAATTTCTCTGCATTTGTTGTAATAAAGAAACAAACTCATCTACATCTTGGATAGCCTGAGGGTGCATTTTTGAGTGAACTCATCCCTGGATTTAACTTGCGTTACATCACTCTCTTATGAAATCGATCTTATATTCTTATTTAGCTCCTGGTAACATCGCAGAAAATCATTGCAACTATCAGTATTTAAAATGAATGGACAATTTTTACAAACGCACATAGCAATTGGTTTTGACAATTTGTCAGATCTCAGGCGCATCTGCAGGGTTTGGGGTGGGTTGTGATTTGGTTTTAGATGCGTTACACTTCTGTGGTTCCTGTCAGTGAGCTTTAACCAGACTGCCTGTCTCTTCTCCTCTCAGACCGCACGGTCAAAGCGAGCGTTCCCTGGTACTCTGACTGGAAAGAAACACTCACCCAGCTGAGCTCGTCCAAGTACTACACAGGTATTCCCTTCCTTCCCCTGCTGGGAGTGCGTGAGAGGGCTTTCCTCAGTCGCCTTCTCTATGTCATTTCCCGGCCCGGCTCGCTTCGTAGCAGAACTGTCACTAAATCTCCCTTCCTCTTTCCAATCCAGCTTCCTCTGCTTTCTCAGGATGTTGGTGGTGGTTCTTTAGCTTTGTGTGTGTGTTTGTGTGTTTTGAGACTCATTGTGCTGAAACTCAAATAGTGGATTAACAATCTCTTCAGTTTAATCTATAGTTATTGTTCCAATTGACAATCAGGAAATAGTGAACTATTGTTTGGACTGAAATTCAAAGTGTTTGAGACATGTTTGGGTTCAATTTGCTTGAGATTTTAGTTCAATGAGTCATTTTACCCATTCATTTAGAATGTGTCTAACTTTATAGCCTAGTTTCTTTTCCTCAGTAGAGCCATTATTCCTTTCGCTGTGAAGTAGAGATTGACTTTACATGCACTTTTTCCGAAATAGTTCATTAGTTTGATTTAATGTGAAATGTTGGTTTCTTTCTGTTGAATTTACAGTAAAAAAAATCTGTGACAGTGTTTCCAGTATTACAGCTGGGATATTAGTGCCTGTATATATTTTACTTATAACCATATATTTCATGAAGTGATGTTAATAATGTTAAAACAAATATCTGATTTTTACTTTAAAATGTGTTGAAACCACGATCTGAGTATCTGAAAACCAAGTATCTGACTTCATCAAGTGGCCTGTCCATAAAACAAGGCCAGTACTAGTATAAAAATGGGCACAGGGTCATAAACACAAAGACAAAACACCATCAGGCAAACACACAACACTAAAATAATGCAATAAACATTAACTAAAAAAACATCAAGTATAACACAAAACACCCTTATATACAAATGATAACAAAATGAAAATTAAACAAAATTATTTAAATATATTTTTATATTTTGTGTCATTCAGTGGTAATGTCCTTTTACTGTTTTCACATAAATTTTATGGCATTCCAAAAACCGTAAATGTGACTGTATTTTTTTTCAATGAAATGACACATAATGCAATATTATATTTATATATATATATATATATATATATATATATATATATATTTGTAGCAATAGCCAACAATACATTGTATGGGTCAAAATCAGGGCACTGATCCGGTATAAGGAATGAAAGCCGAAAATTAACGAAATTTTGTCAGAAACAGAAACAAAATCAAATTTTATAGTCAGAAATTTGAAATGGCCATTAACCGGTTAATAACAGTATTTTATCGTTGAAATTTGCTGTCAACCAATCACAAATTCAAGTAATACAGCCTATGCAAATGTGAGCTGATGCATCCAATGAGTGAAATGTCCACGTAAGTCACAATGGCAATGCACCGGCGTTAGAGTTTATCCGAGGATAATGTAAGATGAATTCAACAGATCACACGCACCTGCAGCGCTTCTGTGAACGTTAAAAACACAATAAAACTATAGGCTTACATAATGAATATATAGGCCTACAGTAGTCAGCATTTGAAGTGGATCAAAAGTTCATCAAAGTTGTCCTAAGACAAGAATGGGTATTGTTTTGGTTTTAGGACAACTTTGATGAAAAGTTTTGATCCACTTCAAATGTTGACTACTATATACACTGAATATTATACTTAAATCATTGACAGATTAACAAAATGAAAAGCAAAATGTGTTGAGTTCGGTTTATTGTGACACGATCCAAAGTTCACGGAAAGGAAAACGAGATGGCAGAAAGTAGGCTAGTTTTCTTTATTTTGCAAAAGCTTGTTTTAAATGATGTCTTGATTCTATCTGCGTAACCAGCGTTGGTATGAGCATCACGTCGGAGACTCTTGCACACAGACACAATAAATTTTTTTGCGACATTGCAGCCTGTTCATTATCAAAATGAAATAAGTTAAAGAAACATTAAAAGTTACATTGCTGTGTTGTACGTGTTGCGTTCAGCGTGACCACTGCCTCACTGTGCTGATATAGCCGATGTGTAGGATGATGATTTACATCGTTGTGAGTGAAGTACAATGCCTATTACATAATACATAATATTTTAGCATCCAGATATGTTGCGAATATGGAAATATCTTTAAAAAATACTTGAATGTCTTTTAACAGTTTTGTTTCATTTGTTTAGTAGCCTACATTTGGCCAAAATCTAGAAAAGATGATGAAGTGTTTATAAAACATTAAAGGGATAGTTCACCCAAAAATGAAAATGCTGTCATTTATTACTTACCGTCATGTCATTCCAAACCCGTAAGACCTTCGTTCATCTTCAGAACACAAATTAAGATATTTCTGATGAAATCCGAGCGCTTTCTAACCCTGCATAGTCAGCAATGCAACTAAAACGTTCAAACGGCCCAGAAAGTTAGTAAGAACATTGTTAAAATAGTCCATCGGAGGTTCAACCGTAATGTTATGAAGCTACAAGAATACTTTTTGTGTGCAAAGAAAGCAAAAATAATGACTTTATTCAACAATTTCTTCTCTTCCGCATCAGTCTTTGATGCATGTTTGCCTTCTGAACACAAATTAAGATATTTTTGATGAAAACATTGCTTTCTGATTGCTTTCAGTGCTTTCTGATCCTCCATAGACATCTGTGGTTCAACTTGTATGAAGCTATGAGAAGTCTTTTTGTGAACAAAAAATAAAATGCCTTCATTAAACAATTCTTCTCCTCTGCATCACCCTATAGCCATTTCATTTTGCCACAACACAATGGCGCTAGGGTGACACGGAGGAGAAGAATTGATGAATGATGTTATTTTTAATTATTTTGCGCAACAAGTATTCTCGTAGCTTCTTAAAATTATTAAATTGGAGGGTCAGAGAGCTCTTGGATTTCATCAGAAATATCTTAATTTGTGTTCTGAAGACAAACAAAGCTCTTATGGGTTTGGAACAACCTGTGGTTGAGTCATTTATGACAGTATTTTCATTTTTGGGTGAACTAACCCTTTTATACATGATGCATGTTTTCATAGACCAGACTTATAATGCAACACTCTTTATGTATGTAACGGGGGTTCGTGTATACCTGTCTAAAAGAAAGTTAGACTTCTGCTTTAAAGCACAAATAAAAGTTAAAGTAAAAGTATCTAAGTTAGCCTATTTCCTCTCACTAGAATGTTGCCATTGTAATCATCAGAGCTACCGCAAGTAAGCGGTGCGCTTCATTGATTTTAATGAAAGTGATATACTTTTGTTGTGCTGTAGTGTAGACATGATGTACAAGCTCTATCCAGATAAAGTATTGAATGCAAGACTGTCGGAGTGAAGTGCATCATTCATGCCCGTGTGCTTTTTGTCATGAATGATTCTGAGAGGGCCATTGATTCAGACGAAATGTCAAGGAACTCAACTAATGAAGCTGGAGCATAAAAAAATCAGTGCGTCTTCATTGCTGGATAGATTTCGAGGGGGGAAATTGATCATGAATGCTAATGTGTCAACCTGTTTTGAACATCCTGTTTCTCTGGGTTGAATGTCAAATAGCTCATTAAAGGTTTAGAGTGATTTAAGGTGCGATCATGTTGGATTGTTTGTCGAATTTTTGTGGGACAAATCTAGTAATTCCAATAAGAATCCACACAGGATTTTTGAAAAGATTTCCCTACACAGATTTTGCAACAGGGAGCAGTTTGGTTGGATTTCAGTGTGAGTTCATACATCACTACACTGTTAACAATAGACAATAGCCTTTTTTGCCTGCAATATTTCACTCATGTGACCTCATCTTTATGCTTTGTAATTTCAGGATAAGGGAGCGTGCTTTACATACCACTTTTATTGAAGAACTGTATTTACATTTAAATAAATGATTGGGAAAGGCTGTTAAAAATGAAACATTCTTTAATTTTATGTCTGCTATGTTGTCGTCTTGCTGTAAAAATGTGATCTGTTGTAATTTCTTCCAGTAAATATCACATTACTTGGGTATTTTTCTATTCGTTTTGCCTTTCATAATGTGCTTCTCTCCTCTTCCGCCTGGAGGGCTGGTCATGCGGCCTGTAATAATCTTGTTTCTGAACAAGACAATATTTCTTTGTGTTTATCTTACAGCAACAACACCATGGTTTGAGACTTACCGGGAGAACTTCCTGCAGTCCATGCCGGCATCAGAGCATGAGTTTCTCAACCACTACCTGGCCTGTATCCTTCCAAATTCTTTGCACTTCTTGTCTAATAACTCTTTTTCATGCTTGTATTTCTTCTCTTTCTTTACCACAATGGACACATGAAAATTTTGACCATATGAAACGTTAAGCTGACTGCTATAAAATGTCAACAAGTATCTGAGTTTCTATGATAAATGATTTAAGTAAATGGCAAATTAGTATAAATTATTATTAGCACTGATTATTTATGCAAGTGTGTTGATTATCAAGGCAGCATTTATTTAAAGAAGTCCACTTCCAGAACAACAATTTACAGATAATGTACTCACCCCCTTGTCAAACATTTCAGGATTTTTCTCCATATAATGGACTGCTATGGTGCCCCGAGTTTGAATGTCTAAAATAAAGTTTAAATGCGTCTCCAAATGATTTGAAATACCGTTGTAAACGATCCCAGCCAAGGAAGAAGGGTCTTATCTAGCGAAACGATCGGTTATTTTCATAAAAATAATACAATTTATATACTTTTTAATGACCTCTGTTTTTTTTTTTCCAGTTCATGACAGTTAGGGTATGTTGATAAACTCTCATCTCATGTTCTCCCTCAACTTGAAAATCGTCCTATATCGCTGTTTTACCATTTTTGTTAAGGGTGTTTGATCTTATTTGCATGTTCACTTTGCAAAGACTGGGTTGGTACTTCTGCAGCGATGTAGGATGCTTTTGAAATGATTTTTGAAGTTGAGGGAGAAAATACGATCAGAGTTTAACTGTCTTGAGCCAGAATACACAGAGTTCAGGGAGAGCAAGACAAGATGAGTATTTGAGATTAAAAAGTATTTAAATTGCATTTTTTAGATGACAATAAACCGATCGTTTTGCTAAATTAGACCCTTCTTCCTCGGCTGGGAATGTTTTGATTAAAAAAAAATACAAGCTTTTTTTTACCCAGTCTGTCCAGATGTTTTATTGATTTGGTTTTAAAGAAGACCTATTATGCCCCTTTTAACAAAATGTAATGTAAATCTCAGAATGTGTCTGTGAAGTTTCAGCTCAAAGTACCTCACAGATCATTTATTATATCATTTAGAAAATGCCTATTTTAAGTGCAAGTTTCATGCATGTCTCTTTAAATGCAAATGAGCTGCTGCTCCCCGCCCCCTTTATCAAGAATAGAGCTGTGATCTAACAGCTCATATGTCAGATACTCTGCCAAAAACATCTTTTTGTTTTGATGATCATGTTTATCATACTGAAATCATGTGTTTTAATCCATATCAGTTTAAACTTCTGATATAGGGTTTTCTGAGCACTCACATCTAAAGCATGTGAGCAAAAAGTGGCTGTCACACAGCATGTGAGTACTAAACTAAGTTCTCTTTTATGTCTTATTGCGCTTAAACTGTCAAATACACACAAGTTTATGTTAAAAACACTCGAGTTACAAAAACAGTTGGTTATGTCTGTGAAGGCAAACAGCTAGGAAAAAAGTCGCAGGCTTATATTAGATCTGTGTGGCTGCAGCGTAATATACAGTAAATAAATCAATAAATCCACTGCTTTCTTGTCTCCTCTCTGAGGCTGGGACTCTACATAGTGTTCTGTGCTCATCTGTGCAGCCATAGTACAGTTATCTTTGCTTGAACTTTCACAATGGAGTTAGAACTGGTACAACGTTGTCGCTTGCAAAAACAGAGTTGTGGTGCCATGGGTGGAAACGTGCAGATTAAGAGGCGGTAATATTATAATAAGATCCCCTTTCTACGTCACGGCAGAGCGGAATCTGAATCACAAGCTTACAGAAAAAGGCTTACCAATACAAAGTTACTGGGTTGTCCTTTGACGTTTCCTGGGTTGGTAAATGCACCGTAGATGCGATTATAGTACTTAAACTTGGAAAAAGTCCAATTTTCATGGTATGTCACCTTTAAACATGACTATTTTTTGTACAGCACAGTTTAGCACCATTTTCTGCCAGTCTCAGTTATGTTCATCTGTATTCTGTGAGATTTCCTCAACTCGGCTACAGGTATGTTGGTGGTGTCGTCCCGTGAGGCAGTGCCGACAGAGCAGTTTCTCAAGCTGTCGCAGGAACAGCACCGAATCCAGCACAGTGGGGAATACACTCATCCCAAATGGTTCATCCCCAACACACTCAAATATTACGTCCTGCTCCACGATATCAGTGAAGGAGATGAGCAGAGGTGTGTGTGTTTTTAGTGTTAATTTGTACCTGTTGTTACGTTTTCTTCTTTTGTTTTTCTTTTTTAACCTTTTACACAGTCAAACAGTCTGATGAATAATCGTTGATTGATTCTTAAAGAAGCTTATGTGTTCAGTCAGAGATATTTATTATGCTTTTTTTGGTGTGCCACAAATAATGTTAAAGGACAAAAATAAAAATTTTGTCATTAATTACTCACCCTCATGTCATAACAAACTCGTAAGACCTTCGTTCATCTTTAAAACACAAATGAAGATATTTTTGATGAAATCTGAGAGCTTTCTGACCCTGCATAGACAGCAACATAACCATCACGTTCAAGACCCAGAAAGGTAGTAAGGACATAATTAAAATAGTCCATGTGACTTCATTTTTGTGGGCAAATATTTAATTAAGCTTTAAGATTTTTAGTTGACGTTTGTATTTTTAAATGAATAAATGCCCAGCACCTAGTGAATCATAAATGCTCTTTATTCAGTATGCAGTTCAGAGCTTTTGACATTCCAACTGCTTGTTCTGATTCTGCAATTAAACGAGTAGAGTTGATTAACACTGCAAACATGTTTCCAACACTGCCTCGGGGATTAAAACTAATGTCAGGAGAAATCATTTCTGCTTATCCTTTGTAATTGCGTACATTTAATTAATGAAAATATTATGTGTAGAATAAAAATGAATCTTAAAGGCTGCATGAACTGCTTTTGCAAAGCGTTTTTTTCTATTAATATTAATTTCTGACATCAGCTGACTGACAAGAATGCTTGCTTTCCTTTCCACATCCTCTTCAGAGAATTCTCTGCATGTAGATAAGTTGCCAGTCACGGTAATCGTGTGCTGCATGCAGAATCAAGGTCTGATGAATAGAAGCTAACCTGACTGTGGGGAGAAAGATTAGGCTGTCATATATATTTATGATGGTATAGAACAAGTGTTCATGTCTGTCTCTGTATCTCTCAGGGCGGACTCTGTGTACGAGGATATGAAACAGCGGTATGGTACTCAGGGCTGCTATCTGCTCAAGATAAACTCCAGGAGTGGTAGCACTGGTGCGGACGAACAGATGCCGGACCCCTGGAGTCAGTACTTACACAAGACCAGCATACACAACCCTGTGAGTGCCACAACTGCAATTCAGGCTAGAGCTGACCGGCAAAGTACCCAAAGTGGCGCACGGACGAGAATTAATGAAACGCATTTTTAAACCGTTTTCCAAGACCGCATGATGTATTAGACCCATTTAAAAATCATAATGCGCTTTGTTTATGCACGTGTAGGTTACGTATGTGCTTGTCAGAGCGGCTCCGTTTACAATTAATGCCGCTCCACTCGAACGGTCATCATTTACATGTGTGGAGCGTGACGAGCTTCTCAAACTCAATCTTTGCATATTGCTGTGAGATTAGATTTATTGAAACATTCATCTGGGAACGCAACATGCGCCCTTTCATCGATTTGTAAGGTAAATAATTTATAAACCTACACAAACACAGGAGACTGCATCAACATCTTTCTAATTTTGCTAACTGTTCAATGTGATTTCAATATAAAACCTCAAAGTTTTGATATCCACAAATTCAAGAAATTACAGTGGCAGTAGCATTTCTGTCATAAATAAATGGCTAAATATTAAAGATTTAGTAGACATTTTAATTAAATGTTGCTTAGTCAGTATTAAACAACGATTAGATTGTGCAGTTAAGTGTAACAACAGTAGTCAGCCCGTTGGCGCCCTCTGCAGGCATTTGTTATAGGGCATAATGTACATTAATTCTATTGTTTAAAATATATTACTTATTTTAATAGTTTTGTTCAATAAAACTGTATGATTACTTGCTTTTGATACCTTATTTGAACTATTTTAATAAATATTTTATTTTTTTAATTATTTTAGTTTTTTAAATAGTTTTTAAGTTTTATTTGAACCCACTAAGATTATAATGTAACACTGCTACTTTTTATTTTTATGTAGTTATCTCAAATAAACATTGAAAAAAAAAATGGGAACCCAAAAATGATAACATTTATGTTTTCTGGCTTTATGCAAATCAAAAATATTATTTTATATTGCTGAACCAACCTAAATAGATTGATTTATACCAACAAAACTAAGCTTTATTGGTTAAATCTGGCAACAATTTCGAGTCGTAATTTTTACAGTAAATGCAATGAACTACTAGGGCTGTGTATTGCCAAGAATACACATACATATCATATCAATATTACGATACATATCACGATACGATTTGTTGCAATACATTGCGATATTGTAAACAAGGCGATATATTTGTGATATTGCTTATTTTATGAATAGGAAATAATTTTAGGAAAGCTGTAATTAAGAACACACCACCATATGCAAACCATTCAGTGTTATTGAATCACTTTTTGTGTAGTACGAGTAAAGGGAGAAAATAAAGTGCTTGCAAGATTCTTTAGTAATTAAATGTATAAAATGTAAGCTTTTATAAACAGACCATATGTATTTTAGACCCTGCTTTACAATTTAAGTTTACAATTGTAACTATGTCAGATCATTTTGATTTGAACTTAAGAATTACATCTGCTTAATATCAATAAGAAATAAAGTGCTTACAGGATTCCAATAAAATAAATACAGGTATTGGACATTCTGAGAACCCTTTTGTTCTGAGAATTTCAAAAGTTTTGGATTTTGCAAGTTTTTCAGTAATTATGGAGACCGCGACGTGAGCAAAACAGCACAAAACAGCAACTGCACAAAACAGCCCTACCACGAGAGAAATCGATGGGCAGCCGCACGGCTACCCCACTGCGCCCGGCGCAAAGGCCATTTCACGGGACGGGGTAAGCTGTGGAACCAGGGCGCGGGCGCCGCCTTCTGCTGTACAGACTGGTGGTGGTCGTGCAGTGGTTCCCCTGCTTGCCGCGTCCTGGAGCGAACGTTACCTCGTAAGCCGAAATGACGCCACACTTTACACTGAGGTGGGAGCAGGAGCTATTCTTTCATCCTCCATTAACGCTAACATTAGTGGCGTGCCCTTATGCTAGCATTTCCTGTCACTGTTTAAGTTCAGAGATAAGAAGACTGCAATCTAGCGGTCAGGATATAAGCTCAAA
>JAHKKF010492381.1:0-18403 GCA_019740295.1 Labeo calbasu
ACTGAACGAATCACTCCCCGAGACGACTCGTTCGTCCCGAGTCACATTAAAGATTCGTTCAAAATGAACGAATCGTTCAAGAACAACCCATCACTACATAGCAGAAGTCGGCATAGTTGGGTAAAATCTGAGAGCAGTGAATGGGAGAGTACCACAAATATATTTTTTGCATTCCCATTTGCTCAAATAGCAAAAGAAGAACTACACGATAGTGTTTTCACGACTTTTAATCAAAGGAAAAAATTGAGAGAGACTGATATCGGCAGTTAGAAGAAAGAACAATGTCAAATTTACCATTCCTCAGACGCGGCATTAGAAACACCCTCGCATAGCCTTAACTAGTTTTTTGTAACTTGATGAAAAGGTGATATAATACGAAGTATAGTGTTATAAATATACATACATATTTTTAAAAATCAAAATGTAAAAAACTTTAAAGGACTTATGATGATGGTGACCGTTGAAACGCGTCATCACAGGCTTGTGAAAAGGGTCCATTGCGTTTATACGCAGACCGTAATAAACGAGCAAATCAAACTTCGAATTTTCAGACGCGCGCTCCAAGTTCATCTCAGCGACAGGCGCGAGTCAAACGAGCGCAGAAACGGTACCGGTGACGATCGGAGCTTCAGTAGAACATCAGTGAACTGCGGTCAGATAAGATGTTGATAGGTTATATGTCAGTAAAAACGAATCTTCCTGTCCTATCAGCCGTTATACTGTGTTCGTAGCGCGTGCTCGTCAAGTGCAAGCACAAATATGCCGCCGCGCGCTGTATCATATTCAAACCCAGTGAAACTACGAGTGTGTAGTTTGTTGTAGTTGTCTTCAGTTAAGTCATGAAGTTACAAAATGGCGACTAAGCTGCCTTAAAACTGTGCATGTAAGTGTTTATTATTTAAGTCACATTTAAAGCAGTGTCAGATCCGCTTCAAGTTCAGTAACAGCAGCCAAAATATCCTAATAACCAGCTGCTGTGAGGTCTATTAATCAAAGAACAAAATTAAAAAAGAGGAAATCAATAACTTATGTAGTTTTAAGCTTTATCTTTTATTTAATTTAGATTTTAGTGTTTAATAACTTTATTAAATTTGGCTATATTTTCTTGCTGAAGGGCACAGGTTGCTATATGACAGTTATTATAATGGGTTTATGTGAAGATTGTTTTATGTTGACTTAAATTACAGGTTTAATAAATTTTAAATTGAAAACTTTCAATTATACTGTAATGTTGAATGGCTATAGTCAATGGTTAAATATTAGGAAAAATTAATAGAGACATCAGTTGGTATCAATGATACTTGCCTTCAGTCATAAAAAAAGATGGCATTAAACAAATATCAAAAATATACGTTTCTACATTTATGTTGTTTCTACATTAATTTGAAGATTGAATGTGAAATTATTGCAATATAAAAGTATATTTAAAATTGTAATGTGCGATTAAATCGATTGACACCACTAATATAAATATATAATAATTATAATTTTATAGCCATATTAGTTATATAAACACAATTTGTCCTCAGATCATGCATCCCTACCAATTTTATACTGTAAAACACAATTAAAAAAAGTTTTGTTGACCACTCCTATGACATATAGGCCTCACCTAATGTCTTCTGTTCCTCTAGTACTTTTGTGTTTCCTTTCCCCCACCAGCCAGAGTACTGCAGCGTCCCCATCTTAGAGTGGCTTGATGGGACAACCCAGCGGGAAAAACACGAGACAAGGTCACAGTACGCCCTCCACCCCTCTAAGCAGGAAGTGCCGAAGGGCCTGGCCCATCAGAGACAGGAAGCACAAAGTGCAAACCAGCATCCACAACCCACCCCTCCAACCAGAAATCTCAGCCTTGCTCACATGCCAGTAATAGACCTTTAGCATAGGCTATCACACGTGGGTCAGACATCTTATATCAAATGGGCAATACAATTTTTATTCTCATTTAAATGAATCTCATTTTCATCTAATTTTCCATGGACCCCAATTTGAAAACCTCTAATCTACTTAACACTGTTATTCACAACAACACAAATTTATGTCCACGGTCCCATGCAGACTACATCTGTCTTCCCAGAAATTACGAAACTGAGCCGAAGGAAAGGCCTAAGCATGTGGGCCAGACACACAACTGATGGTTGCTAAATGATTACACTCTAGGCAACATCTGCTTAAAGTAAACACATCCATCAAGTATTAAATAACCTAATATGTGCAGTCCGCGCGACAGGGGATGATTCCCATTTTAATATTAAGTGTCAGTAGAAGAGAGAATATTTATCGAGACGACATTTATGCAAACACCTTGGCAGGCCTTTGTTTGTGATATTTTTAGCATGCAATTCAATATACCTTGAGATTACACACACACTCACACACACATACTGTACATGGTGTAATGATGTTGTGAGTGGTGCAGATAAATCATGGACGCTTTAATCAAACCACAAAGGTATAAGAGAATAATCAATCATTCAGTGCTCTGTCGCTCTTCTCCTCTCTCTCCTTTCTTGCTCTCTTTCCCATCTCCTTGTCCTAAACAGCATCTCTGCAGTGTCCATAGGTAATAAAGGTGTCAGATCATTTCAAATTTGCTGTTGCTATTATTATTATTATTTTTATTGCAGATACTGCCTTGTGCCTATTGTATAGGGGCCTGGTGGCACAAATCAACAGTTTGACTTTGAACTCATAAGCAGAAGAAAATCAAAACATTTCTGCGTTCTGCGTAAATTATTCTAAATTTGATTCACAATGTTGCATGTGAGAAAATGGCCAAATGCAAAGACTGCAAATATATGCAAGTGTGCTGTTTTGTGAACTCTGTAGAGGACCACAAAAGCTGAGAAGGTCATTTGGGACAAGAACTAACTCTGGACTATAAACTTTAAAAACAAAGGTTCTTTAATGGCTTGTATGGTTCCATAATTATTAAAATGTTCCAGGATTTTTCTCCATATAGTGGACTTCAATGGGAGCTAACAGGTTGAAGGTCCAAATTGCAATTTCAATCCAGCTTCAAAGGGTTTTACACAATCCCAGCTGTGGAATAAGGGTCTTATCTAGCAAAATGATTGGTTGTTTTCTAAAAAAAAAATTATTAATACTTTTTAACCACAAATGCTCATCCCGCACTAGCTCTGTGCCCACGAATTCATGCATTACATAATCACGTTGGGAAGGTCACGAGTGGTTAATTCATTTGTCTGTATAAATTGAAGGACATCGTTGTTTTACCTTTTTTTGTAAAGGGCTTTTGACTTTCTTTGCACATTTGCTTTGTAAAAACTGGGTCAGTACTTCCGTTTACATCACACGTGACCTTTTCCACGTGATTATGTAATGCATGAGGTTGGGCTAGTGCAAGATGAGCATTTGCGGTTAAAAAGTACATCAAAATTTTATTTTTTTAGAAAATGACACATTTCACTAAATAAGACCCTTATTCCTTGGCTGGGACCGTGTAGAGCCTTTTGAAGGTGCACTGAAACTGCAATTTGGAAGTGAACTAATCACTTAAGAGTGTAGGAAAGGACACTGTAAAACCACAAAAAGCTGGTTTTCTGGTTTCCCAGTCTGTCCAAGCTGGATTTTAACTGCAGCCAGCTGGTCTTTCAGCATGACCAACTGAAATATTCTCAAAACTACTCAAAAACCAGGCAAAGACCAGCTTGCCCATGCGGGGAGAACATATAAAGCTGGAAAACTAGTTTAGGCTGGTTTAAGCTTGAGTGTTTTTTTGGGTAGTGAGTAGAGTCATCTACTTTTATTCTCAACACTGGTGCAAGAGCAACACTAAGGCCAGAAACATCATTAAGGATCCCAGAATACAAAAAACTCTTTTCACTGCTGCATTAGGCAAAATGTCACTGCAGCTTTAGAGCCAAAGATGGTGGTTGTAACTCCTCCTGAACCTCTTCAAAGCCATCCAGATCTTTATACAATACTCAGTGACAACAACATCAACACAAACCATTGCAAAAGCCCTTGGACACCTTCATAAACATACACAAACACGCTCTGTGACATTTTCAAAAATGTATCATGTCTGGGAACATCACTAGTGCTGTTCTGTTGTATCCCCCAAAGGACACCAGTATAATATCCACATAACTAAGATGCTGAATAAATGTAAAAATACAAACTAGTGGATGTCACTGTCTATTTCAACTTCAATTTTGTTTGATATATTTTGTTGGATTCTAGTACAATTCACATCACAGGTACACAGATAAAGGTCACACTGAGTGTGTGCGCAGGTGTTTGTGTGAGACAAACCACAATACAGTTCAACTGAATGATGGAGAGGTGCAGTAAAAGGAAAATTTTATTCTGAATTCTGTGAGCCTTTTGCTTGCTCTTTACAAAGTCTGGCTGTGATAAATGATAAGACGCCTGAACCACACTGAAATGACATTGAGGGTATCATTCTGAATGACCTTAAAAAGGCCAGGATTGATAGATAACACAAGTGCCGCCAGGACAAAAATATCCTGTTACAAGGACATACAGTTATTTATTAAAATACATAGGCTGACATTTGCAAAAAGAGAAACATTACTAAATTATTACTGGATTTTGTTCTTGTATTTCTTTACATTTTATCAGAGATTATAGATTTATATTTTTCAAAGTGATAATTCAGTAGTATCCTTTTTTTTTTTTTAATAAAATTAGTTAAGTTAAAATTACTGAAGCATACAGCATTGGGACATTACACCTGCATATTAACGTTGTTGGGTTGTTTAATTTTTTCACTGGGTTGGAGGATTTCATTCTTTTCCACATCCCACTGTTTTCACTCTGAGCATTTACCACCACCTACTGATGAGCTATTGCAATGACAAAGAAGAGTCTGTCATTCACTTTTGGAGTGCACAATGATGAATGATAAATTTAAAAAAAAATTATATATACTCTTTCAAAAATGCTGGGTAAAATATGGACAAAAAATTACTATATGGCTGGATTAATAATAATGCTGTTAATTATAAATACATTTAAAACACCAGCGTTACCATTCACACGAATTAACAGCTCAGAAAAGTTCTGTGACTACCTAGATAAATGAGTTTTTTTTTTTCCGGGCATTTATGAACTTAAAAGATACGTGAAAGGCGGCAGACAAGGGGGGAAAGTCCATTGCACGACTTTATAGTCCATGTTAGCTTACAAGCTAACAATCTTGCTGCTAGCGCACTCTTAAACGACTTTTAGTACAGCTTAAAGTCTTTTTTTCTTCCAGAAAAACAACCCCCAAATACTGATGACTCATCCTGAACTACAGATTTTTTGTCAGATGGTCTCTACAATGACAATGTCCCTCCATCAAATACCTGCAACCGACTACTAAGGTAGTAGTGGCTATGTTCCGTCTTAATTCGACTACCTATCAGTAACCGTTTTAAAAATGTGTGAAACATACTAGGCTACCTACATTTGAGTGTGTAGCAAAAGAGTATTTATGTTTTGGGACACAGGCTACTACTAAGTGACGTCGAGTTTCTTTAAAGCCCAAGACTGTGTTTTACGTGCTGTCTCCCGACCTGTTAGTCATCCTGTCAGATTTCACATCCTGACATAAACAGTATTCATTTAATTTTTCACACTCCTTCATTTATTATTTACTTTAATTTACGCTACTCCCACCGTATGGACAAATAGGCCTATTCTTGCATGACACTTTCTTTTGCTTAGCATTCAAACTCTGAACTTGTGTGACACGATCCAGGCATGTTTGGAACATTTATTTCGTTAAACGTTTCTGAGGAACTACATTATTTGGTGGAAGAATACTGTTTTTATTCATATCAATACATTTTATTTGCTCTGTTTCATTTTGTGAAACCTTACTATGTATGCGAAATAACCGTTGGAATAACTCCGCTTTGCCTCATGCCTAGCAACGCCCCTTAGCTGTTATAAATTCACTGTAAACCACAGTTTCTTGGGTCTTATTGTTGTAATGAACTCTAATATCAGGTAATCTCTGTCCATTATTAAGAACGAAAGTATTCAGATTGGGATGCCAACCCAAATGTTCTGTTTGAATGCTTAAACTGTTTGAATATCCATAAATTATCCACAATAAATAAATAAAAAGTTAGTGATGGGTTACTTTGCTTGGATTGGTTTGGGTGGAGGAAATCAGAGAAGTAAGTACAAAGCATTTCAATTAAATTTAAACTAGTTAAATGTACTGAAAATTATTTTTTTTTTTTAGCAAACCATACATAAAATGACCATACTAGCTATTCCTGAAATATCAAATCAACTACATTTTAATACATTTGCAAACCATTTAAATGTGTCCTGGATGACTTAGATTTTAGAACAATTTAAACATCAAGCTATTTTAAAGCATACAATTTAGCCTATATGAAAGTCATAACTTAATCGCATAAAACGTTCCAAACTATTGTAAACTACCCAAAAACTTCAAAGAAAACACAAAGATATTTTATTATAATCACAGAGAATTTAATTGAACAAATGTAATGAACATAAGGAGTGGCTTCAGGTCAATCATTAACAATAGCCTTCAGACACATTCATTAAATGCTGGTTAAGCTTTTACCATACAAAGACCCTCTTTTGAAGACATTTTTTCCTTTAAACATAATTTTTTAAAGCTATATGGCTTTTATGACTTCTCTATTTAGAAAAAAAGTAGTTAAAAACGTACCTGTATATACACAAATACATACATATTTACACGTCGTTTTATTCTTAACCTTGAAGTCTTCCACATTTTTCTTTAAAATTGAAGTACGGGGAGAGTGTGTCGTGCTGACAAGATTATTATCACATAAGAAGTACACCTGAAGATGTTATCAACATCAAGGACTTGAGTAAAAAGCATAAAATATTCAGCAAGAAAAGAGTACAAAAGAGACCTTCAAGCGCAACATTCAAACCCATGCAAACTTGGAAAGAAACAAAATTGTCAGTCAACAGTGAGGATGAATGAACTTCAAGATGGGTTTTCAGATTCTGTAGACTTCGCCCTTGAGCTGTCAGATCTTTCTTTTTTGTCATCTTTCTTTTCTTTGCTCCTGCTTCGGTCCCGCCTGTCTCTGTCCTTCTCCTTGCCTCTGTCTTTGTCCCGTTCCCTGTCCCGGTCTCTTCTGTCCCGATCTTTTCCACGTTCCCGTTCACGACTCCTTGAGCGTTCCCTTCTCCTGTCTCTGCTGTCTCGATCTCGGTCACGGTCTCTTTCTCGGTCTCTGTTCTTTGCTCTGTCTCGGTCATGGTCTTTTCGGTCTTGCTCTCTCTCCCTGCCACGGTCTCTGTCTCGATCCCGGTCCCTCCTCTTGTCTCCGTCTCCATCTCTATGTCGGTCAGACTCTCTGCCTCTACTGCGATCCCTCTCTCTACTGTGTTCTCTGTCCCTTTCCCTGCTGCGGCCCCGCTCCCTATCTCTTTCCCTGCTCCGGTCTCTTTCACGGTCCCTTTCTCTGCCCCGGTCATACTCATGCTCTCTGTTCCAGCCCCATGATCGTCCACCTTCTCGATGACCACCTTCTCGTTCTCGGTCTCTCCTCCTATCTTCAGACAAATCACGCTGTCTCTCTTCAGACAACCTTGAGGAGGCATCTCTGTCACGAGAACCACCATCAAATCTACTTGGACGGTTATGTGGTTCGGAATCTCTTCGCCTCCTCATTTCAGGGGAGTGCCGTCTCCAGTGGTCATCACGGTGGCTGTCTGGGCTGTGTCCACCTATTCGGCCCGGTATTGGAATGGGACCTTCAGGAGGTGTTGGAAGCAGAGGTCCACGAACAGGTCTGACATCTCGAACATCACTTGGGGTATCATCATTGTAGTTGAATCGTGTTGGCTGACCAACAGGTTCCTTGTCATAATGTCCTGGTGGTGGACCTCTCGGGCCACCGAACTGCTGCATTGATGGTCCCCGGTGCCTTTCGAAGTCTTGAGATGAAGTTCCCCGTGGTTCCTCAAATGATCCCCTGTGTTGAGGTGAACCACGGAACTGGTTTGGAGGTGGAAATCGTTGTCCTGACATTTCACCTGAAGGTCCAGGGGGTCCTCTTCGTCCATCGAAGTGGTTTGGCAGTGGTCCCCTAAAAGGAGGCCCCTGTGAAGGTATCTGGGGCTTCTCTATTCCCTGATGATAAGCGTTTCCACTGTCTTCAAATTGATCAGCAGGCCCTCTTGACATGTTAGATGGAGGACCATGATCTCCAATGTTATGAATTGGAGGTGGGCCTCTTGGCCCAGGGAAATGGGATGGTGGTGGAGCTCTGTTATCAAAGTGATTTGGAGGGGGACCAGGAAATGGTGGAGGTGGGCCCCTGGGTGCAGAGAAGTTAAAAGGAGGTGGAGGCCCATTAAACCTTTGTCCATCAAAGCTTGGAAGTGGCCCGGGTGGTGGAGGCCCTGGAGGTGGACCTCTTGGTCCAATATGCTGAGGAGGCATTGAATTTATTGAATTATCAAATATCTGAGGAGGAGGAACTCTCTGACCCAATGGCTGAAATGGAGGTGGTCCTCTTGGTGTAAAATTTGGAAGAGGTGGACCTCTTGGAGCAGCATCAAACTGGGAATTGCTACCCCACTGATTCTGGAAAGGTGGATACGATGCAGGTGGTGGATACGGAGAATGATCTTTATCCCCTAGGGGAGGTGGTGGACCTTGCATTGGGGGAATCTGCATTGGCGGTGGTGCTGACATTGGAGGAGGGAGATGCATGGGGGGTGGAACGGTGATTGGTGGTGGGCCTTGCAGGGGAGGTGGACCAAGAATTGGTGGAGGACCAATAGGAGGAGGAAAAGACAATGGAGGTGGAATGTTGGCAGGATTTGTTGTTGGTATGTGCTGTATATGGGAACTGTGAGAATCCATGTAAGATGAGTTGTCTTGGATAACATCTTGTGGCACTCCTGAGTGTAAAGATGTGGATGAAGTACTGATGGTTGAAATGTTATAATATGTGGTTGCAGTGGTCTCAATAGGCTGCCCAATTGATGAAGTCTGATCTGCTTTTGAAACAGTCTGTCCGATGGATGAAACTTGTTCAGCTTTTAAAATACTGGCAGAATTAGGCCAAACCTCCTCAAAACTTTTGATCTCAGATTCAATGGGTTCATTCTTCGTTTTGGGTTCCTCTTCAGTCTCTTTTTCCATGTAGCTTTCGACTAACTCCGGGTCAATCTTTTCTCCTAGTAACGGAATAGAAACTTCTGTGCCTTTTGTATCAAGAAAAGGCAACTCCTCACTCTTGCTTTCTTCCTCACTCTCGCCCCCTTCCTCAGACTGGGATGCTTCTGGGTGCTGGATGGCAGGCTGCACTGAATCTAAAGTGGCAGTGACTTGCAATACAGGGATTTCTGTGGTTGCAGAAGGTTCCTCTACAGATGCATCCTCGGTAGAGGTAGAGTCCGGCTGTGCAGTTTGTGTGTCTGCAACTGTGCTTGCTTGTGTTGGTGATGTCTCTGCCAGTGTACCTTGTTGTGGAGATGGCTTGTCTGTAGTAAGAGAAGCTTCCTCCTCTGCTTCTGTGGAATCAGATGTTTGTCTTCGACTTGCAGCTGCCTGTCTAGGGTCTCTACTCTGCCTTGGGTCTCTTCTCTGGTTAATAACTGGAGCAGCCGAACTCTTTGACACCAGCTCTTCAACCTTTTTACCAAGCTGCAGCAGTTGACTGTTAGCCAACAGAGATGTAACAGGCTGAGAAATCAAAGTCTCTGAAGTCACTGGTTCCTCGTGCTTTTGTTCGTCCACCTGTTTTTCTTCAGTTAATTTCTTAGTACTTGGATCAACCCCAACTTCATCAAAAAGAGAGTCGTCCTCAGGGTCATAAGCTACATCATCCATCACAGAGGTGACCTCTGCTTGCTTAACTGCAGCTGGTACTTTTGTTGTATCATGAGTATTTTCTGTACCATAGCCAACAGCTGGGTCATATTCTTCCTCAGGATCATATGGTCTATCATCTTGTACTTCTACCTCTTTACCCTTGGTTATTGCAAACTGCTGTACAATGGGATCTAACAGGGACACAGAAGGCACAGAGACGTCCACAGAACTTTGATCTGAAGGTGATAACGAGACATCAGAATCTTGCTTCTTCTTACCAAAAAGTGTTTTTAGGATAGTCTGAAGTGGTGTGGAAGAAGCTGTAGAGACATTGGAGGATGGAGAATTACTGCCTGTGCTAGTGCTAACACCAGGTGCTTTCACAGAGGACAGTATTGAAAACACAGATGGGACAGAACTTGAAGACTCTGAGGCACTGAGGGGTGGAGGGGTGCCTGGGGGAGTTGTGCTTATGGCATCCAGACTAGATCGAAGAACTTTGTCCTGTTTTATTTCAGATTTACTAGTAGTGGATGGTTTTGGAAGTCCTGTCTCATCGTCTCTTAGAGTTTTAGAACGTTTCTCCTCATTTTCTAGAGGAGCTCCTGGACGCTTCTTGTCCTTCTGGCAAATTAACAACCCCAGAAGGAGATTGGGACGAGCTGGTTCCAGCCCTGCAAAAAAACATGAAATATTATTAAGTCCTCTATAGATCCATAGATTCTTCTAATATAACACCTACAACCTATAACAATTTTTAGGTAGATGTTACAGGTAAGAAATACACATTAGGAAAACTTGTTCCACATAATACAAAATACAACAAACTGGTCATTAAAAACTTAGCAGCACTTGTTTTTGTAAATTTTGTGTGTCAACTAAATACCGTACTGATGTACGCATTTATTGAGTAAACATTTGTTTAATATTGGCAAACTACCACAAAAAAATTGTTCATTTACGAATAAACGTTCCCTTACACACCATTAAAACTCTTAATTATATAAGGTACTAAATGTAGCACCATTTAATTAATGACAACACTACTCATGTTTGTTCCTCAAGTATATATATATATATATATATATATATATATGTTCCAATAATTTCAATCATGTAATTTTTATGCAACTTTTTTCTCAAGATAAGTAACTTGCTGGCGAACATTGGTAAGTCAGTCACTCCTTGGGCAGGTCAGACGATTCCTTGTATTTCTCATAAGATGTTGTCCAGTATAAAACTTACCATGGTTGACCAGACAGCATAAATGGGCATTTTTAATTTTATTTTTAATATTCAGCAAACTTATATAACATTTATATGTAGTCATTTTGAAAAACTTGTTCTTACATTGAAACATGACCCTTAAAAATAAGGCTAGGACACAAACATCTACGACATCAAACTTGAATTCATAATATATTTTATTGGAAAGTCTTAAAATACATGACAACTTGCAGACAAAAATAAGACAAGCCAAAAACGAATACGCAAACAACCTTGTCTTGAACAAACACTGTAGCACATGTGATATGGCCATGGTTTGTTTTCCTTTTTGTAAATTGTGGAACAAGCTTCCCATTCACAGAATAAAGAGTTAAACACAAACAGACTTTTTAATCATGCTTAACTGATGTTAACATCAAAAATGTAACATTTAATTGAAAACACTAAGATCCTTGTATATGCTTACCTGGTCCATCAAATGGCAGAAGCTTCGCAGGAAGTGGGTCTTTTGAGCTCAGAGGGATGAGGTAAAGGTCTTTAATGCGCTTATTGCTGTTCGCCACAACTCCAAACCGCTTACGGCTACTGAAATAAGAAAACAGAGACACATACGCCACCTCCTCCTCTTCAGTTGCCGGATGGAAACGAATGAGACTGAGCTCCTGAAAAACGAACACTCAGCTTTAGTAAACAGCAATCAGATGAGTTTTGAATTCAATTCTAGTGCACACGAAATATGTTTTTTCTTTTCATACTTTTGACAGTGAAGTCTTCAGCTTTCCCACATAATCCCATACAGTGTGTGGCGATATTCTACCACCAATATGAATAGTGTCAGGCAAGTCCTGCAAATAAAATAAACAGTTGTTACATAAAACCATAACGTGAACCCAGCGTTCTAATATTAAGACTGTTTAATCCTTAGAAAACAAACCTCCTTAATATGCTCAAACGATCCTGACACCATGTAGGCTTTTGTGACAAACTTGGCAACAGAGTGCATGTTTATGAATCCTTTCCACATCATCTCTTGTCCAGACAAGAACAAAGCGGTTTCACCCTCAGGAGTGGTCTCTGACGCACTGATCAAAAAAATATATATATTACTACGGTGTAAAATGGCATCAAGATAGACAAAAAGTCAAATTATCTATATATTTTCAATTCAATCCTGCACCTGGTAGTACTGGAGCCATAAGAAGCTGATTTCGGGACTACAGGTCTGGGTACAGATGTTGGGGCAGGAGGAGGCATAGGCAAAGGACCCTTTGCTTCCACAACCACAGGTTCAACAGAGACAGGAACATTTGCTGCCACAGCAGGAACAACAACATCAGGAACTATCTGAGGCACAGACGAGCGGTGACCAGCAGTACGTGGATCCCTCCGAGTTATTGTAACCGAAGACACTGCAGGTACGGCAGCAGCGACTGGGGCCTGAACCACAGGAAATACACTGCTTGGATCCTCCATCACAGATGTGGAATCAGGCACGGGCGTCTCAAAACCAGAAAGAGAGGAAGCTTGAGGGAGTTCAGCAGGGGATTTGGATGGTCTCATCTCTGATTTAGACTTAAAAGACGGCTCTGGCTTTTTAGGCACAGATATTTTGGATTTTTTAGACGGTGGTTCATCATCTGCCAACTTCTGGCCTAAAAAATGAGCAATGTGTATGTTAATTATGAGCTACTGGAAAGATCACAGGTGTATATACAACCAGTAAGAGCCACTTTCCAATTGTCTTAAGGGTGTGTGGCTTATATTGTAAAAAATAGTCCCACCTGTACAGATCTTGCAGTTCAGGTCAAAGAGATGAGCCCTGTGCTCTGCTGTAGTGTCTTTCAACATACTACTGAAGATATCTGGCATTGAACTGCCTTTCCCAGTAGACACTGGTGCAGAAGTGGGCCGTGTGTCCTCCTGGGAGTCCTGCTCAAAAAAAGAACAAACACAATGAAATGATCAACAAACAATCTTTAGAATGTACGTATGCACCCATGCGAAAGACAAGGCAAATCAGAATGAGAAAGATGGCAAGTATAAGAACAAAAAGTGCATTTTAGAAACTGAAATGAGGCCGATACAGATGCAGAAAGCAAGAAAGCCAGAACTTACAGCAGCAGAAGCCAAGTGGGGAGATTGGGAAGTGGCAGGCATACATACATCTCCATCAGACATGGGAGGAGCTTCCTCCATGTCCACATCTGGGGGAACACTCTCCTGTCTAGATCCACTTTTGTGCTGTCCTGACTGGGATCTCCCGCTCATATCTAGACTCTTTAGGAATAAGTACATCATTTAAGCAAACACAGCATTACGGTTGTCTGAGTTTACACAATTTCCATCTTGTTTTACCTCAGAGATCTCGGATTTCCTCCAGTCGGACATCTCTTTGGAAAGAAGCTCTTCTGGACTCAGTCTCACCAACCTGAAAGGACTGATCTCGCCACCAACCACGCGATAGAACAGGCCCTGCCACACAGACAAGTAAAATAATACAACTCTCAGCACTGTTACATGTGCATTTCAGTAGATTTATAATTGTCTCCAACATTAATATACAAAAAAAACTGACTAACCTTGTTTTTGGGATCCTTTAGATTGAACATAAGAGACCTGTATTTGTTCTTGTACTTGTTGTCAGTGTTCAAATAAAGGTTAAACATCTCCTTCTCAATGCTGACAGCCAACTTTCCCACTTCGCTCTCAGACATGGAGAGATCATCACTGTCACTGACCCTGTGATGAATTTAAATTCATATTGCAATTCAAATAAAAATGTAACATTTAAATTGCACGATTTTTAAGAACATAAAATGCAAGCACAAAATAAAAAAATAAAGGTAATATTTTATAAACAGAACCAAAAACTCTGATTTAATTTCCATTTCATGGTGCATTAGTATTTACCATAAAGTTATTAACAAATACTGTATTGGTGAAAAAATTATACCTCTTATACAGGATATCAGTCAGAGATCGTCTGATGTTGGATCTCATCTGGTTGTTGGGCGGCGGCTGTGGAGGAGCAGGAGGTGCAGCGGGTTGGTTTGGTTTAGGGGCCGAGTGCTGGGTGGACGACACTGGTGAAGGTGGGGTTCTAGAGGTGGGAGAGGGACCAGGCTCTGCTGACTCCTTCTGCCCAGCCTGCGGCTGCTTTTTGGGGATAGTAAAGGTGCTTTTGCTTACGCGGAGTGCTCCAGAGGCATGGTGGCGAGATCCAGGGCCGCCTGGAGGTGATAAAACCGGAATCGGTGGTGGGGGAGGTCCTGGCTTTTTTGATTTGCCCTGTATGGGTATAGGCTGTTTCCTTAACTCTCTTCCACTGCTTAAAGGTGTAATAGTTGGTTTGCCTTTGGGAAGAGGGGAGGCGGCAGCAGCAGCAGCTGCCTTTGTCCCCTTGAAGCCAGGAGACTTCTTCCCGCCTTTGGGAACAACATTTGAAGCAGGAGGCTTCTTGTCAGCAGAAGCTGTTTCCTTCTCTGTTTTGACTTCTTCATTGTCCTCCTTTTCTTTGTCTTTTGGGGCAGCTGCTGGAAAACAAGGAATGACTGATTGATGAACAAAGAAATGAAATTGCAAATCTAGGGCAAGTACAAAATGTTACAATTCACAATTTGAGTTTAACAGCTTTCTTTTGGTCAATCCACCCCCCAAAAATAGTATAAAACGCTCAATTGTAGTGCCTTGCCTTGACACTGTAATAATTTTCTCAAGTTACTGAATATGAAGACCATAGATTGTTCAATGAAACAAACAAGAAAATGTTTAATACGTAAGCTTTATTTAAGAAAATCTTGTCTTAGAATTATATTCAAGCCAGTATTTAAGCCAACTTGGCTCACAAGCCAGTCAGCTGTATTTGTATATATATACACACATATTTTTCAATCTTCATACAATTAATTAATCATAAAAATCACTGTGTGACAAAAGACTTGATATGCCTCCACTAAGTGGAGCAAGCTATCAGTAAAATATTAGTAAGCAAATTAAAAATGATTAAAAAAAAAATATGTATATAATCAGAACGTGAAGGGTTCATAGCACAAACCTTTCAGTTATTAAGTGAAGGCTTGATTATGAAGCTGACCACGGTCTTGTTTTTATTATTTTCTCAAACTATACTTCTCTAACCCAATTAAATCCCTTGGGAAAAAGTCTTATATTTATATTAAAATGCTGATGTACTCTCAACAAGCAACAACAAACACATCAAGTATATAAAGCATAAACATCCTGGTGTAATAGTTAAAATATTACACAAGGGCTTTATAAAGGATAATCTTACCAGCTACATGGAGGGAAGAAAATGCATTTCAGTATGGAATTACAGATCTATTCAAGTGTATAATCACTGTACAATAACTAAACAGTGGATCTCTCTTGAACTGCTGAAATGCATCCTTAAAAGCACTTTCGAGGTACAGAGTGTACCACAGAGCATCGATGTAATCCCATTCATGTGTTAACCATTTCAGAAAAAAAATGTATGCATATCTTGATCAACACAACAACCCTATGCAACCTTATGCAGACTAACCCCACACATAAAAGACTAAAAACCACATGAACAATTCTGCTGGAACCAAGACAAAAATGACTGGCATTCATTTTGATTTTCCATTTCATAATTTCCTTAAGCATCTTTTTTGTCTTTGCATTTTCTAAACTAAAACTTTGCAACAGTCAACCATCCCATGCTCTAAATGCAACCTCTGCAACAAATCAGCCGCACACGGCTTTCAACAGGTACACTAAGGTCTTAATATGTAATTTAATATTTAAATCTAAAATACAGACAATCGTATCAGCATTGGTCTATATTCTGTGCATATGTATAAATACAGCTTGACATTTCCCTGTGTGCTGCAATTATGAGGCGTGTGAATTCTGCTGTTGTCTGCTGTGGTGTCCTCAGCTGTTCTTCATAACTTCAGCTCACTCTCTGGGCTCTCGGACTTTTCTGAAATGCCACAGATCTTCTCTCAGGCCGCTCCAACGACTGTAGGCTTCTTTTTGTAACTCATGATGAGACATTTAACAGGCAGAGGCCATGCCATCCCATGTTGTCATCCAATAAACAGACTTCTCTCAAAATTGAAGCACAGGGCCAGAAGAGTATTATCCGTAAATTTCACTTTATTTTGAATGCCACTTTGTCCAATGAGGATTTATATATGCAGTGCATGCAAGTCCAAGGAATATCAAATTAAAAGCTGTTAGTTAAATAAAGTTACATGTTTTCATTACTACGTAAGAGCACCAGTCAAAACGTCCATGTGAACAAAGATGTTCTACTCTTAGTCGGGGAAGGAGGGCAGGAGAAAAAGACACCAAACCTACCTGATCAGGTGTGCGGTCAGTACATCTTTTGGGATGAGGTTTTAGCCCCGATGACGGCAGGGATTGGAGATAAATGGTAATGGTATTCCACACATTGAGAGACTCAAAATAACACGCATATATACTTCACAGAGCTTTACAAAAGAATATCATGGCAAGGCACTACAGTTTAAGCTCAGATCCCTAGGATCTACATACAACTAAATTTACTTTAAATACCTGTAGACTGTAAAACAGTCTTTATACACTTAAGATCTTAAATACTTACCATTTTGATATTTGTTTTGAACTTACCTGTTCTGGAGCTCTGAATGATCTGATACAGATACTTTCCTTGCAGTGTTGCATAAAAACACTGACGAATATTTTAAGATGTAGCACAGGATGTCCAACTTAACGTTCATAATTATAGCTGTGCTAACATTTTCAACCTCTAATATCGCTTTAAGGCACATAATTTCAACCCAGAAGAGCTGCTTTTAAAAAGCTCTAGACAGCTTCTAGACTGCAACAATTTCAATCTGCTGTTCTTGACAGTTCAACACGCCCATCACTGGTAGAGACAGGTCAATAAAATGTGGAAAACCCTCAGAGAGATACATACACGTTTTGTTTAACACAGATGCTGATATGGGTGTAGTCTTTTCTGGCGTTACTGCAATGTAATTATGGTCACTGGACCAGGATGACATGGCCGGTGGCGGCGGATGCTCCTCTGCATGCTTGTCTTCGTCGTCGTCGTCATCTTCCTCAGTCCCAGATTCGGACTCCTCCTCCTCCCCTTGGTTAGACGACCTCCTTTCCCGTACAGATTTCCTCTATAGTCAAGAACAAACAGCACTGTTAGCATACATAGATTTAAATGTCCTAACATTACAGAGAAAGAGCTGATACAATACCTGTCCTCCTGATTTAATGTGCAACCTGAATTAGCAACTACCAAACAATTTTTACCATTAACACCAAAGTAAGCGTATCCTCACGGAATTTAAAATAAATGCCTTTTTATGTAAATATGTAGCGAACAATTTACTACCAGTTAAGCCTTAAAATGAATATAGGATTATACTTAAGGTGCCTATGAATAATACCTTATTTGGTGATTTATTTGTGGTCTTTTTCTGTGCTTTGGGCCTGCCCTTCTCTTTCTGTTTGGAGTCTTTTCCATCCGTGGTGATGGTCTTCATGGCGGCAGCGGCGTGTCGGAGTATACAGTCGTTTCCGCAGTAGACGGAGTCAGGGAGCGCATCTCTCTCACAGCCAGGGCCGATGCACTTGGGAAGGGAAGATCCTTCAACTGCAGTCACCTGCTGAAAACTCAGGGATGTCAAACCTCTGTGCCCACTACATTATAGCAACATATCTACACCTTATATACTATGTACTGCTTTTTTTCCACAAACGGTAATTTTTTAAACTTTAAATAACAAATTTAAAAACAGTAATGCTACACTGTTGTCACATGACTTCATACAGTTATTCAATCAATGCTTACTGAAATTTTTTACTTCAATTCTGTGCGTAAATGTCTTAATTTCATGGCCTGATCAAATGAGTCAAAGAACGCTGTGGCTAATATTACTTCCATGATCATCCATTGCACTAATAAAAGTCATGGCACTGCATTGTGGAATCCAGTATTTAAAAGCAGAGTTAAATAAAAGCAGTGTATTCTGCAACAGAAAATTCACAAATCCACAGTATATATACTACATACTGCAGCATTAGAACGGATAGCATGCTGGTATGCTAATCCAAATAGTCAGATCCTGACTTCGCAAGGTTCTCATCTGCTGAAAAATCATTTACGTTAGCAGTGATTTTTTGGGGTAATTTTGCTTCACTATGCACAAATGCAGGACCAAAAAAAAAAAAAAATATGTATACAATATACACATATTTACATATATATGTGTGCGTGTGTATGGGTCAAAGACGAAAAAGGGTTTAAGCATAAAAACAATAAGTGTAATACTGTTTTAAACTCTTGTTTTTACAAAAAAAAAA
>JAHKKF010492384.1:0-24524 GCA_019740295.1 Labeo calbasu
GTCTATATTATCAGTTAAACATAATTTGTAAGTGCTCTTTCTCTCTCTCTCGCTTTCTCTCTCTTTTCACTGAAAGGACGAGGAAAACAGATTGGGAGAGCCATCAGTACTCCACAAGGTAAGATTCATTCATTTGGATGTCTCCTATAAATACAAATGTCAAACCTGTAGGGGCTGCTCACACACAACACAGTTTTGCATTCCACTGCGCTGCTTTTCCGGATGTGTTTGACTGTCACATTTGCATTTTTTGCAGTGTCTCAAGGCTCGATTCTGCATTCTAAAAATGTGGTGCTTAAGTTAAAAGTATTTCAACTTAAAAAAAAAAAAAAAAGCTAGACCTCTCTTTTTCCCCCACTGTTTGGCATCTCAAGTTTTTAAATGCAAAAATGCTTTGTATGTGAATGGCTTTGATATTATGGCACCTGAATTTGATGTCTAGAAGTAAAAATGTTGGTGTATGCTACTGTATGTCAGTTTAAAGATTTGAAAAGTACCTCTGCTGAGCTGAGCTAGTAAAACCCCAGATGTTTTCTTTTGAGGAATGCAAAGAAACTTCAATTTAAATGAGCTCTCACTTTTTATATATTTTTTTTAAAGCGAGCATCAATGAAGTGACATTTGGAGAGCAAGTCAGTGCTATCTGCAATGAATCTAGAGGAGGTATGTTTTTCACATTTTCTGTCACACTTACACTGCCCTCCAAAAGTTTGGAAACACCCCTGGCAAAGTGTGCTTTTTGGACGATATCAGCATAAATCCTTATGTTTTTTGGTGCAAATACATTAAAGTAACTTGACATTATCATTGAAGACCAGCAATAATAATTTTCATTTTGATTACATAGTAATGGCAGTATAGATGTCAAAGTCAGACATGCCCCTTTGCCAGCTGTGATGCCTGGTTACTGGTTTAAATTTGGCCCAGGTTTTTAAAAGATTTTTGGGTCAGCACACCTTAATAGCTTCAACAATTGATTGCCAAGTTTAGAATACAATGAATTTAGGCCCAGATTATGCAGAGCTGTAGTAGCTGCTAATGGTGGATATTTTGATGATTCGAAAATGTAAGTTTTTTTTGTAGGTATAAACCGTTTATGTAATAAAATATGTTTTCGTAGTTTGTGTTGTCCCTTTTCAGTGCAGAATTATCACAAATTAAAAAGGATTCATTCCAATATTGTCCAAAACCCCACTTTTCTAGGGCGTTTCCAAACTTTTGTTGGGCTGCGTAGATTAAGTCTTAAGTTCAGAAATCTCATTTATGACACCATAACCCAAGTCTGTCCGTAGTTGATTGTTGATAGCCTGCAAAAGTTTAAAAACGTGCAGGTCCATATTATTCACGACTTCATTACAAAAGCCGCCACATGTTATTTTCTTTGCCCCATCGAATAAAATAATTTAAAGAGAAGTTTCTAGTTTGACCTTGTTTATACAGTATGTTAGAAACATAAAATTTATTTTTGAAATATACTGTATATGATTTTGTGTCATAGACTGCAAAAGTACTAAATGGAAAGTTGTGAAATTTGTACCTAGTTACAGGAAACAAAGCCGTGGATGAAGAAGAGAGTGTTCTGCATCTAATGTCACCAGAACAACAGTAAGTTTATACATTTTCAGATGAGTCAAGATTTAGAGTGTTTCATTTAATTTAACACAAACATCAATAAGCAAAATATCTTTTAAAGATTAAATGAAGCATGAAGGTTTATTGCTTATTATTACTAATATATATTTTTATTTTTATCCCAGAAAACCAGTGCCCAGGCAGTGGAATGTGGAATCTCCTCTTGTGCAAAAACCGAGATCTAAAAAAAGGCTCTAGGGAATGTTTGTGTCCATGTATTTTGATTGTTAATTATACCTTTCACTCTGTCATACCTTTAGAACAAACCCTCTTTATTTCACGGTTGTCTCTTGATAACTTTTTTTTTTTTTTTTTTTTTTTTTACTGTTACATCTTGTATTATTTGTTAAAAGCAATGTTATTAAAATCTTTTGATACTTTGGATTGTATCATGTGGATTTCCTGGTTATATTAAAATGTACTTGTCTGAAAGCCACATTCTACATTTGTTAAGGTTCACATTTGTAGAGAAAGCTGACAATGGCTGTGTTACATAAAAAACAACAAAGTTTATGGTGTCTTAAGAATAAAGTTAGTCATAAAGTATTTTTATGGATATCTGCACGTGCACACACATACACACAAACACAGATATGCTTGTTGTCCTTGCAAAAGAAAGAGTAAGCATAAAAGAACTATAAAATAATTTATCTGAATTTTCTATTAGAAATAATGTGTTATGCATGTGTCTAGCAGTTAATATTATTGTTTAATTACTATATATGCCACCTCTTATAGTACTGATAGAAATCGATCAACTGAGCCAAGAAAAATCATATGACATGAATATAAGAGTGTTTTTGTTTTTCCGAGTACTCCTTTTGCTCTAATAACAGCAGCGCTAGAACCGGTGTGGACAAAACCTCATGACTATGTTATGAAGCATTATTTGAGAATATTCTAAAGAGCTTTTTGTGCATTAATTACAAAGTTCAGTGTCACAATTATTGGGTTTCCTTCTCTGAGTGCCACATGAGGGCGACAGACGCCTTTTGATATCTGTCTTGATTATACATACTCCAAACTATAACCTGTCTATAGCAGGTTATCAGAAATATGTAACCACTGCTTCAAGCTTAAGATATAAGTTTAAGATTTGTCTAAAGGAAAAATAATATGTTACTAAATATAAATATGTTACTTTTAATTACGCTATTTATAACTTAAGTTAATAATATGCTTCACGTATATTTGGACAGACAGAGTATTATTTAAGGTCAGCACATAGGTACTAAGTTACTCATCAAAAATATTGTTCTTTCTTTCTTTCTCTTTAATAAATAAATTCGTTTTGTCAGTCATGTCTTGCTGAACGCTGACTGGCTGTTGCTAAGCGGTTGCCAAGAGAGATCAAGACGCGTCGGAGTGAAGCACTCTGGGAAGTGTAACGTTTTCGACATACAAATATGAAGGCACGTATGTTTTTACATATATAAAACTACTTAATGTCACGTTGTATTTATAACACTGTCGCTGTTTAAAGTGCACATGTGCTTTCGCGAGGACGAATGTTTTCACATGCTTTTAGGTGCATCACATATAGCGTTAGCACGATGGCTAACTTAGCTCAACAGCAGTTCATGTATTTTAGCATAGAAAATAAATGCATGTAAATAAAATATATCAACTGCGAAATATTAACTGCCATATTTGCCTGTCTCTTAATAATTAAAAAAAATGCTGACCTAAAGAGCAAGACTGTTATTACTTTATTTTTGCTGATAGTATGTCGTTTGTGGTCATTGTATCCTGATATTATATGTCTTCAATTTATCAGCGAACTGTACTGGTTTGAAACTTGTTTTGTCTCTTTTCAGCGTGTTTTCACGCTGTCAGAAAAGTCCTGGACTGGATCATGTTTGCAATACAAATGGCAGAAAACAGTAGGGAACTATCTTGCAGTTGCAGGGTGAGTAACTGCGCTTTGTTGGTTTAGCCATGAAATGTTAATCTATTTAGGCAACGAGTTATACATGTCATATTTTATTGATCCACAGCCCTGACAATTTTGTAAAAATATTTGATCGGCATGGACAGAAGGTGAATGAATTGAATCTCCCTGGGTAAGTGTTCTGTCTATCTGAGATTTAAATTAAGAGAAGAACATTTCATGTGATTTTGTTTATGCATAACTAAAGAGCTTCTCTTTTTGTTGTTGCTCATTCTTTTTCTTTGTTTGTTTATGTATTTATTTTTGCATGCAGGATTTGCGTATCTCTTGACTGGGATAAAGATGGCGATATCTTAGCTGTGATTGCTGAAAAGTCCAGTTCCATTTACTTATGGGATGCAAATGTTAACAAGACCTCACAGCTGGATAGTGGCATGAGGTGAGTGATGTGATGAGAGAGCAAACATGTGCTATTGAAAATAAACTCTTTGAATTGGATTGTTTTTGAAATGCCTTTAGGTTAATGTTTATTTTTTTTTCTGGTTGATACAGAGATCAGATGTCATTTCTGCTCTGGTCTAAAACCGGGCCACTATTGGCTGTTGGCACATCTAAAGGAAACCTGCTCATTTACAACCAGCAAACCTCACGCAAGATTCCTGTTCTGGGTAAAATTAAGCAATTAAAAAAACATATAAATATAAGATAGAAATGTAAATATATATATAATTAAATAGAATGCTGTATGAATAGTTTCCACATCATGCATGTGTACATGTAGGTAAGCACACAAAGAAAATCACATGTGGCTGTTGGAGCTCTCAGAATCTCCTGGCACTGGGCAGTGAAGACCGGAGCATAACAATCAGCAACCATGAGGGAGACACCATTCGACAGGTACATGAGGGTCTGTCAGAACAAGATTCTTAATACTGTAAATGTTGATGTAGTCATATAAATAGCATAGTTTGAAATGCTGTTTACTGCTCCTTTTTTTACCTTCAGACCTCTGTGAGAGCAGATCCTGCAGATGTTCAGTTCTCAGTGATGAAAACAGATGAGCGATCATCTCCAGGGGAAAGCACTGTATGTTAACATGCTCATTTTACTTCATTTTTACACTGACCGTACTTATAGGTAGAGGTCAACGTATAAGTAAAATCTATTACAATAAATTTTTACACTCTTTTTTTTTTTCTACATTTTTACATCAGCAGTTTTACATCACAGTAAAATTCAAATATTAATAAACTACAAAAATATATTTAAAAATATGCTGCCATTCCAAAAAGATTTTTAATATAATTATTTCTTTTCTGCTTATCAAGGCTGCATTTTTTGTAATTACAAATACACAAAAAACAATTCACAATTACAATTTAAAATAGTGTTTTTTTAAAATATACTTTAAAATAATATTTGTTCCTGTAATGCAAAGCTGAATTATATATATATATTAGTGGTGTCAGTCGATTAAAAAAAAATTAACTAATTAATCACACATTTTTTCTGAAATTAATTGTGATTAATCACGATTAATCCCACCTAACATTATAATTTTTATTAATGTATTATGCGATTCAAATTAATGTAGAAACAACATAAAGTAAGTATATTTTATTATTATATTAATATGTTAAATATATTTTTGATATTTGTTTAACGCCATCTTATATATATATATATATATATATATATATAATTTTTGGTGGAAATTGTGATACTTTTTTTTAGGATTCTTTGATGAATAAAAAGTTAAAAAGAACAGCATTTATTTCAAATAGCAGTCTTTTGTAACAATACGCACTGCTGTTCAAAGTTTGGGGCCATTTTTTTCTTTCTTTCTTTCTTTGAAAGAAATTAATACTTTTATTCAGCAAGGATGTGTTAAGATAATAAAAACTTTGGTGAGTATAAGAGACATCTTTAAAAAATATTTTAAAAATCTTACTGATCCCAAACTTTTGAAGGGCAGTGTATATCAAAAATATGGAATATATTAATTATTATTGTTAATATTATTATTATTTATTGCATTATAGTAATCACAATATGGGATTATGTCGTCAATTACTTAATGCAAAGCAATCTTAATCTCTTGTTTTTTTACTTTATGGATGCAAATAAAAATGAAATTTCAAAACAAATGAATTCTGGCACCACTGTACAAACAGTAATTTTGTAAACCAATTTGTTAATTTTTAGAGGATCAGCACATTTGAAGCCTCTGTGAAATAGCTGATTTATGTTAACCTGCTAGTTGCAACATTGTTTGCCAACCACAACTATCTCATCTCGGCTTCAAGTTGTGCTTAAAAGCATCCCTAGATAATAGCTTGAGCCACTTAATCCAGCTCAGCTTTTTCACATTGTTTTATGAGAATGCAAATACATCTAAAGAATGACTAAATGATCTTTAACTTGCAGGTTAGTGTTGCTTTGGGAAAGAAGACCCTGTTTCTGTTTAATCTAAATGACCCCGATAACCCTATAGAACTGGCCTTTCAGCAGCGTTACGGCAACATCATCTCCTACCGCTGGTACAAACACACACACAATTTTTCACCAACATCGTTTTTTAGTTGTAAGAGTTTCAACATGCACAGTTTGAATAACCACACTTTCTTCAATGAACTTCAGTGTTTTTCCTTCCTATCTCTAGGTATGGCGATGGCTATATCATGATTGGATTTTCACATGGCTACTTTGTAGTAATTTCCACACATATCCGTGAGATTGGCCAAGAGTTGTTTCAAGCCCACAATCATAAAGACAGCCTGACTAGCATCGCCATCTCACAGTCCCTAAACAAGGCTGCGTCCTGTGGGGACAACTGGTAAGTGTTCATTAGTATGCAGATGTCATTACAATAGATGTTTGCAATCCTGCCATATGCCACATTTCCCAGTGGGTGGATCGGCTTGTTGGCCAGGTGTCAAAACCAATTTACGTATACAAAGTCATTATATATTGATTTAAAGGATCAAAAAGCTGCTGATTGCAGTTACAAATTGCCTTCAGCTCTCCGATACACATTCTACCTTTTTCTCTACCAATCGTGACAGTTTTATCCACCACTCATTGAAAATAACATTTTCTTCCTGTGCTTTAAGATAACCCTGTTATATCTTTCTGTCAGTATTAAGATACATGACTTGACTGATCTGAAGGAAATGTATGCTATTGTCACTCTGGATGAAGAGACTAAAGGTATAAAATAATTTTTGTTGCATATTGATGCACTATTTGTGTAAAAGGCATTAGTTCTTAGTTCTGTGGGTGTCTTTTTCAGGCCTTGATCAGATGTGTTGGACTGATGATGGGCAGCTGTTAGCTGTATCTTCTCAGCAGGGAACTTTGCATGTGTTCCTCACCAAGCTGCCCATATTGGGAGACAGCAGCGGCACTAGAATTGCCTATCTTACATCTCTGTTGGAAGTTACAGTCGCCAACCAGATGGAAGGGGTAAGGAGATGATACACAGATATGCACACATCAAAAAAAAAAATAGTCAAGAAGATTTGCATAACACCGTCCAAATGTATACACAAAGGAAGAAGGTGTAACTTTTTTCTCGCTGTAGTATTGTTGTTTCCGCCGCCATGTCGTAGAGACGCTGTGTGTTTTGTTGTGAAAGCGAAAACTACTTACTTTGGACTTCCGAATGTATGTTTTCATATTTAAAGAATTTACTACTGTCTATTCAAACGTGGGTTTTGAGCAGTGTAGAGTAGTGCTTGTTGTCATTTCTGTGATCACAAATGCAGACATGGTTTTATGTTTACGCAGCACAGTGCACCACAACACGTAAAAAGACAGTATAAGTCATTATAATCAGTAAATACGTTCCCACTGGATGCAACAAATGCCTCGTTTATAATGGGTTTATTGTTTTTGCTTCGTTGCGGTGGGACATGGCATCAAAACATGGTAAGGGGCATAACATTTCCGTCAAACGCTTGAGGTATTCACCCAATCACAACACTCTGGATAGCTGGCCAATCAGAGCACACCTCGTTTTTTAGAACGATGAGCTTTGTAAAAATTGACACATTGCAGAAAGGTGGGGCAGAGAGGAGCAACAATAATGTACAGTATAAGGAAAATAATGTGTTTTTTTAACCTTAAACCATGTAAACACATCGCATTACATCAAATACACAAAATGTCTTTTTAGCAACATCATATGACCCCTTTAAAAAATGTCCTGGCTATTCCAAGCTTTATAATGGCCTTCCAGGGGATGATGTAAACATAGTGTAAGCTCTGGAGAGAATATGCTAGTCTCTCGAGAACCAAGTTTTGTTTGCAGCAAAGGAAAGCCAGTCTTCTCTAGGCTTACATCAAAATCCTCTGATGTTTTGTACATCTGTCCGCTGGTACGCCACTTTTTCGTGAATGCACGTAAAACAGTTAGTGGAAGCTAGAGATTATGGTTTAGACAAATGCATTGAATCGCTTCAGAAGGCCGAAGAATTGGAGCACTTTTTATGATGATGGATGCACTTTATTGAATTGTTTATCAAAAAATCAACAGCCATTTACTGCCATTCATTATAAAGCTTGGAAGAACCACAGGGTTGCCAGGTTTTCACAATAAAACCTGCCCAACTGTGTTTTAAAAATTTGCCCAAAACTCGCCCAGTTGCATTTCGAGGAGGATCCCCCATTAAAAAGTGTGTTCTGGGGTGTAAATTATGCGTTTTTTGTGGTAAATTCACATTCCAGGGGCTAAATATGACGTTATTGGGGTCATGAAAAAACAACGCGGCAACAGTGTTAAAGTAGCCCGATTTCCGTGGGAAAACCACAGACTTGGCAACACTGAAGAGCCAGGACATTAGAAAAAAGGCAAGGAAAGGACATGACGTGTGACCAAGTATGGTGTCCCATACTTGGAATTTGTGCTCTGGATTTAACCCATCCAAGTGCCCACACACACATCAGTGAGTAGTGAACAAACACACATACACACACACCATGAACACACACCCAGAGCAGTGGGCAGCCATTTATGCTGCGGTGCACAGGGAGCAGTTGGGGGTTCGGTGCCTTGCTCAAGGGACTCACCTCAGTCGCGGTGCTGAGGGTGGAGAGAGTGCTGTACATTCATTCCTCATGTGTTTTTTGCCAGAAGGTTTTTCACAGAAATTGTAAACATATAATTTGATGTATTTTCTTTTTTCTCAGGAGTCTCCTGTTGCTATTGCAGTGGAGGTTGAGCCTAATTTTATAGCTGTAGGACCATATCATGTTGCTGTGGGCATGAATAACAGAGCGTGGTTTTATGCATTAGGAGAGAATGGTAAGTGGGAAACAATATGAATTCACATTACGGAAAAAAGGAATATTGTGACTTGTACTACTGACTCTCTGTACTGTTCCCATAACCCAAAAATAAAAAATTCTGTCATCTTTTACTCCCCCTTACGTAGTTCCAAACCCATAAGACTTTGGCTAATCTTCTGTCCCTCAGTTAAACTTAAAAGGTCCAAAAAGGTGTCGTGAGATGAATCTATAAGAATCAAGTGGTTAAATCAAAATCTTGTGAAGAGATATACTCACTTTATATGATGAACAGATTTTGTTTAGCCTTTTATTTACATAAAACACACAACTGACACACATACATATAGCACAATAACTAAGGTTTGTTCTAGCGTGTGACACATACAAAGTGCTTAAGTTATATGGTGTTTGAAGTACTTTGTTTGTTTATATGTGAATTAAAACCTACAGTAAATCTATTCATCATTTTAACCAATCATATTTCTTCACAAGACTGCTCAATTCATATGCATTCGTTTTACGGCACCTTTATTACTTTGTTTTGATTACCTGGACTTTCAGTGGAAGCACAGAAAGCTGTCAAGTTTTATTCAACTCTTGAGTTTCTGGAACATCATGATATAAATAAATAACTGATGACCGAATGGTAATTTTTGGGTGAACTAACCCCAAGTGTGTGTGTGTGTGTATATTCAGGCGTGGAGCGTGTAAAAGACACTGAGTATTTAGGCACAGTGGCCAGTATGTGCCTGAACTGTGACTATGCTGCTGCCTTATTTGAGGGGAAAGTCCAGCTGCATGTGGTAAGAAACCAATTATGTCTAAATAATATGACTGTCAGCTTTTTCTACGCTTTGTTTTAATTTGTGTGTGGTTTTATATGAAAGATTGACGGAGATGAACAGGTTGTTCAGGAGGACAGACAAACGAAACTGTTTCCAGAACCTGACCAGAAATACCGCATCCTCAGCCATGCTCTCACCTCTGAGTTTCTGTATTACGGGACGGACGTGAGTCATTCACATACACACTTTTTTCACTGTTACCTCATTTTATTAAATGGATAAGTATGGTCATGGATTCTGATTGCTTTGTGATAAAATATACTGTCTTCTCACATCACCTAATTCATTACTGTGCAGTATGCAAAAACAAGTACATCAAATAAGTAGTATGTATGTCCAAATATGCAGCATTCATAAAACATTAGATGAAAGATACCTGGGTGACCTTCTGTTGAGAATTACATTCTGCGGATCCAATGTCATCACATTCATGAATGGCGAGGAACAGCAACACAGCTTTATGTCATAGTTCACATTAGTAGAATGTTAGTTTATAAATAGTTAGTTCATACATAGTTCATATTATTTAAATTATTCATATATTAAAAGAATCTAACTTCAAACTGAAATCACACAGTATTTCTTGTTCCTCTTCAATAACTATATGGACTATATCTTTTAGCATAGGATACTTATTAAAATGACATTTTAATAAATGTTTGTGCCCTAAACATTTTGTAGTTTTATAAAAGCAATAAAGGTACTGTGAGCCCTTTAGTGTTACTGTTCATGATACAATGTAACATGGCCTTATGTGCCTTATTACCTAAATTTGAATAATTGTGTTTTTTTCTCTTTCTTTTTGTAGACCGGCTTGATTCAGTGTTTTTACTTTGAAGACTGGCAGAGTGTGAATGAGTATCGCCATTCAGTGGGTGTACGCAAAGTCTTTCCAGACCCCAATGGAACACGTCTCGTTTTTATTGATGAAAAAAGTGACGGCTTCCTTTACTGCCCGGTACACACAAATAAACACATTTCCTCTCTTATAGGATTGTTGACCTATCAATGACTTACCATCACGTCATTCCAAACCTGTGACTAGCTTTTTGAGATATTTTGTTAAGATATTTTAAAGGCGAAGTTCACTTCCAGAACAAATATTACAGATAATTTATTCGCCCCTGTGTCATCCAAGATGTTCATGTCTTTCTTTGTTCAGTCGAAAAGAAATAGTTTTTTGAGGAAAACATTTAAGAAATGTTCTCCATATAGTGGATTTCTATGGTGCCCCAAGTCTGAATTTCCAAAATGCAGTTTAAATGCAGCTTCAAAGGGCTCTAAACGATCCCAGCTGAGGAAGAAGGGTCTTATCTAGCGAAACGATCGGTTATTCATTTATTTATTTTTATTGACAGTTTATATACTTTTTAACCTCAAATGCTCATCTTGTGTAGCTCAGTGTGATCTCTGTGTATTCCGGTTCACTTTCTTTACAACTGAATAAAGACAGACATGAACATCTTGGATGATAAGGGGGTGAGTATGTTATCTGTAAGTTTTTGATCTGGAAGTGAACTTCTTTAAGCGCTGTTAATGGTAACCAGACAGTTTTGGTGACCATTGACTTCCATTGAAAAAAGAACACTTGGACATTTTCCAAATTTGTTTTGTGTTCCACAGAAGAAAGAAAGTCATTCAGGTTTGGAACGACATGAGGGTAGGTGAATGATGGCATAATTTTTTATTTTTGGGTGGACTATCTAAAGAACAGTAGTAAAAATGTCACATTGCTGAGAGACTCATGTCAAACTTTTAACCAAGTCTGTATTTCCTACAGGTGAACGATTCAGTGTTTGAGATCCCAGACTTCTCTCCTGCCATTAAAGGGGTATTGTGGGAAAACTGGATCAGCAATAAGGGTGTGTTTGTGGCGTATGAGGAGGACAAAGTCTACACATATGCCTTCCACAAAGACACCATACAGGGTAAAACTAATGTCTGTTAGACATTCTTTTAATGGTTTTAAAGGGGTCATCGGATGCGAAATTCACTTTTTCCATCCAGCTTCACTTACAGCAGAAGTGAATTATTTCCTAATAATGTGCTAGTTAGCAAGTTTAGCGCTAAACGCGGCTAAATGCGGATAAAGTAAACAGGCTCATCACTCCAGAAGAGAGAGAGGGGCGGGGCAAGCAGATCTCATTTGCATTTAAAGCAGCCTCGACCAGAATGGGATGATTTTTGCAGAGCTGATTTTGGCAAGGTAAAAAGGGTGTTGTTTTACACTACCATTGAGAATTTTTAATCAAAGTATATTATAGACTTTTCATTTTCAAGACCCTAAAAATTAATATCAAGTTGTGGAAAATGGGCATCCGATGACCCCTTTAAGGAAAGCATGGACAGTGCCTTGGAGAGATAAGCCTCAAATTGTCAAATTATGATAATATCAAAAGTACAGTACTTTCATGTGCATGTGAAAAATAATATTTTTTGTTGCAAGAAACAGTGCTAGAAAGTTCACATACACAGCCAACAGAAATTAGTTTACAGTTGTGATGCTTATATGAAATATTTTGTTTAGTACAGTGGAAGAATGCAGATGTCCAGAGCTTTGTTTAAGCATTCACCTATTTTTAAAAATAGAATTGGTTCTGAAAAAGTTCTCGATTTCCATTCCTTATCATCGGTGTCCTGTGCTAGACATTTTGTTTTACTTGGGCAATGAAACAGACTTTACAGCTACGGAAATTTAATTCATTTGTGTGGGTTTTTTTGTGTGTGTGTATGTTTTTCTCTAGGCTCTAAAGTGATTCTAGTTGGTGCCACCAAATTGCCGTTTTCCCATAAGCCCTTGCTGTTGCATAATGGGGAGCTGACATGTCAGACCCAGAGTGGGAAGATTAATAGTGTGGTTCTGAACACACATTCATTCCTCAACAACCCACACAGTGACACCAGTAAAGACAAGCTCCAGTCGTTACTGCAACAGGCCATTATGCTGAAAAGGTATTTTCATGCTACATTAGTTTGATTTGGTAGTTTATTGTGCAGGCTTAACTAAATTAAGCAAATAATAAAAACCTAAATGCTTCTAAAAGCTTGGTTGTTGGATGCATAATGTATCAATAATCGCAACCAATGTCACTTCAGCACTTCAGAATTATTCAGCAACATTGATTACAGTATGTTTGTGTGTGCAGGTTTTCTGATGCGTGGAATATCTGTAAAGCTCTGAACAGAACTGAAGCGTGGGGTGAGCTGGGAAGGGCATGTCTGCATCACATGGAGGTGGAATTGGCCATCAGAGTATACCGCATGATGGGAAACGTCGGCATGGTCATGTCCCTAGAGGATATCAAGGTGTGACCACATGTCCCTAGCTCTTGCCTCAGCAGGCAGCCTTTTAAAGCTGGCATAGAATGGAAATTCACCATATCTGTTTTTTAAATGCTTGACACTGATATTATTGTGAATAATTCATCCATGTATATGTTTCATTTTTAAAAAGTTGACCTTGTAATTTTTTAATCTAAATGTCATGAAACGACCGACTTTTCTCTGGTGAAGTATGCCAGACTACAATGGTTATTTTGTTAATATAAACCCCACTCTTTTGTTACAATCAAATGCAGTCTCACATTGAAGCAGAAGTTCACTTCCAGAATGAAAATTTCCTGACAATTTACTCACTCCCATGTGAACCAAGATGTTCATCTCTTTCTTTCTTCAGTCGAAAAGAAATTATGGAAAACATTCCAGGATTTTTCTCCACATAGTGGACTTCAAAGGTGGCCAACGGGTCGAAGGTCCAAATTGCAGTTTCAGTGCAGCTTCAAAGGGTTCTACACAGTCCCAGTCATGAAATAAAGGACTTATCTAGCAAAACTACTGGTAATTTTCTAAGAAAAATACAAATTTAGACACTTTTTAACCACAAATGCTCATCTTGCACTATGTGCATGTGTGACGTAGGCACCAGTGTTTACAAAGCGAACATGCAAAGAAAGTCAAACGCCCTTTACGAAAAGGTAAAACAGCAATGTCGGATGATTGTGAAGTTGGAGGAGAAAACAAGATAAGATGAGTTTTTCGCCCTACCCTACCTTTTTTAACTGAAGTACACAGAACTAACCATGCGCAAATTTTTCCAACAAAAAGCTAGTGAGACAAGCATTTGTGGTTAGAAAGTATATAATTTTTTTATTTTTTACAATATGACTGATTGTTTTGCTAGATAAACCCCTAATTCTTTGTCTGGGATTGTGTAGAGCCCTATGAAGCTGCATTGAAACTGCAATTTGGATCTTCAACCCGCTGGCCACCATTGAAGTCTATTATATGGAAAAAATTCCTGGAATGTTTTCCTCAAAAACCTTAATTTCTTTGCGACTGTATAAAGTAGGACATGGACATCTTGGATGACATGGAGGTGAGTAAATTATCTGGAACTTCTCTTTAAGATCTGCCTCCATCTAACTGACAACCAATGAATTATTTTTTTGATTATTGTGTCACAATGCAAAAGAAAAGATCCAAGAAAAGGTTCCCTTTAGGTAGTTAGCAGTGAAACAGCTCATTAATTTTGTAACAGGGCTTTTTTTTGTCTGGAGTACAAAAGAACTTTAACCTCTAAGACAGTGGGGTGCTTTTTCTGTGTTTGTAGGGAATAGAAGATCAAAATCTGCTGGCTGGTCATTTGGCCATGTTCTGCAATGATTACAACCGAGCACAGGACCTGTATATGACTTCTTCGTATCCTATGGCAGCTCTGGAGGTAAAATAGACACACACATTCATGAAAGTTCACATGTATGCATCAAAGTATATACTGTATGTATACTGTATGTGTAGATGAGAAGGGACCTGCAGCATTGGGACAGTGCGCTACAGCTGGCTAAAAGACTGGACCCGGATGAGATCCCATTTATTTCTAAAGAATATGCCATACAGCTGGAATTTGTGTAAGACGGCTACATTATATTAGTAAATTACATGTGTTTTGAAAATATCAAATGCTCATACACATTTTCATGTGCCTGATTGTACATGACATAGACTTGTTTTCTCTGCTAGGTGTGTCTGTAATCACTGTTGATGTAATGTTTTTGTGTCGCCCTCTAGTGGAGATTATACAAATGCACTGGCTCACTATGAGAAAGGCATAACAGGAAACAACAAGGTGAGTGTCTGCACGTTTGTGAAATGGTGACCTACAAATTTAAAGGAATTTCTCATCCAAAAAAGAAAATGTTGTTATCATTTACACATTTACAAGTCTTTCTTTTTTTTAATACGGCATGGATTGTAGATTTTACATTACATTTGTGCATTTAGGAGACACTTTTATTCAAAGCTACTTTCAAAAGAAGAACAAAAGCAATAGTCGTAGTGTAAAATGCCAGGTTTATTCAGCTGCTTCTTGAAAGATGTGATGGTCTCAGCAGTTTAAGTGGAGGCTGGCATTTAATTCCACCAGAAAGAAGCAGAAAGAGTGAAGGTTTTGTAGAGTGACTTTGCGCCTCATTGTGATGGAACAAAGCATTGCTCATTCAGTGACCGTCGCTGGCGGGAGATCCTGATGTGTGTGTGTGTGTTTGTAGTTCCAGGATCATGATGAGAGCTGTCTGGCAGGAGTGGCTCGTATGTCTATTCGTATGGGTGACATTCGTAGAGGAGCCAACCAGGCTATCAAACACCCCAGCAGAGCTCTGAAGAAAGACTGTGGAGCAATTCTGGAAAGCATGAAGGTGTGTGTTCATTGACATACAAATCACTTTCATTTACCTCTGTTAGAGAGCAGTATGCTGTGACTCAGAATTTTTCATTGACTGAACAATTCTGTGTGCAGCAATATTCAGAAGCAGCTCAGCTGTATGAGAAAGGCCAGTATTATGACAAAGCTGCGTCTGTCTACATACGCTGCAAAAACTGGTAATGCAACTTTCTAACAGTAAATAACTACATTTTAATATTTTGCTATGGAAACAAATGTGATTTGTAGCTAATTTGTAACTAATGTTATTCTCTAAACTCAGGGCGAAGGTGGGCGAGCTCCTGCCTCATGTGACATCCCCAAAGATTCACCTGCAATACGCTAAGGCAAAGGAGGTGGATGGCAAGTATGTACCAAATATAGTCCATCCTAGAAACAAACAATCCAACAACATAAGTCACTTCATAGCATTTTATTTTAATTAATTCATTAATTAATTAGTTTATTTGATACACTGCCGTTCAAAAGTTTGGGATCGGTGCTTTTTTTTTTTTAATACTCATTAAGGGTGCATTTATTTGATCAAAAATACAGAAAAAAACAGTAATGTTGCAAAATATTATTGCAATTTAAAATAACAGTTTTCTATTATAATATACTTTAAAATGTAATTTATTCCTGTGATGTAAAGCTGAATGTTCTTCAGCCATTACTCCAGTCTTCAGTGTCACGGGATTAATTATCAATGTAGTAAACAGTTGTGCTTCTTAATATTTTTTTGGAATTTGTGATACTGTTTTTCAAGATTCTTTGGTGAATAGAATGTTCAAAAGAACAGCATTTATTTAAAATCTTTAAATTAAAATCTTTTGCAACACTATACAATACTTTGGGGTCAGTACTTTTTTTTTTAAAGACATTAATAATTTTATTCAGCAAAGATGTGTTAAATTGATAAAAAGTGATTGTAAAGACTTTGTTGTTGTTATAAGATTTATATTTTTTTGAACAAATGCTGTTTTTTTTAACTTTTTATTAATCAAAGAAGTCTGATAGAAGTATTACAGGTTCCAAAATATATATATATATAATAGAAAACCATTATTTTAAAACTGCAATAATATTTTACAATATTACTGTTTTTTATCTGATTTTATATTACTTTATTTTATCTGATTTTATATTGATTTATATTATATTATATTACTGTACAAATTACTTGTAAAGTATGCAGTGTCTTTTTCAGCTCAGTTTAAATGAATGATCATTTTTTCTCTGAATAGAAATGTATAAATTCTTAAAGTTAACAGTGTTTATCCAGGGAAACGTGTCCTTATGTGTTATGAACACTATTGTAAAATCACATTCAAGAAACACCTAATCCAACATTCCCCAAATTGCCACTTTACAAATTTTGTGTATGTGTGTATAGATATAAAGAGGCAGCAATGGCCTATGAAAGTGCACGAGACTGGGACAACGTAATTCGAATCCTACTGGAGCATCTTAACAACCCTGAGGAGGCCGTCCGCATCGTACGAGAAACTCAGTCCATCGAAGGTGCCAAAATGGTGGCCAGGTGAGTAAAGAGAGAAACATCAAAAATCTGTGTGCCAGATAAACAAAATTCTAACATTTCTTTTTTATAAAATGTATTTCCAACCAGTGAAAATGTTTTTCTAGATTTTTAGGGTTAAACACCTGTCCTCAATTCAAGTTCTGTGCTCCTCTTGATGTTCTGTGTGAAAAATGTTTGGTAACTGCACAGGTTTTTCCTGCGTTTGAGTGATTACGGATCAGCGATCCAGTTCCTGGTTTTGTCACGTTGCAGTGATGAAGCTTTTCAGCTCGCTCAACAGCATGGGCAGATGGAGGTCTACGCTGACATCATTGGTGATCTCTCTGATCATTTCACACTTCCTCATTCCTACTGTGCAGTACATTTTCAAGTCCCCATTGAATATGCTAGTAAAATATTAAATTCACAATTTTAGACATGGGAATCTTATTAGATTTCATAATATGACAATTATGTGTGTATTTTAAATCATGAGCCTATTATTAAGAAATATTCTAGATTACTTTTTTGTTTCTCTAATCAAAATTTTTCAAAATATAGTTAATTGCTTATGAATATAATGTGTACTTTTATGTGTAGGATTTTCCATTCTGTTAATCTTTTGAAATATTCATTTAAAGGGATAGTTCACCCAAAAATTAGCATTCTTTCATTAATTACTCACCCTCATGTCATTCCAAACCTGCAAGACCTTCGTTCATCTTGGGAACACAAATTAAGATATTTTTAAGGAAATATGAGAGCTTTCTGACCCTGCATAGACGGCAGTGTAACTACCACGTTGAAGGACAAGAAAAGTAGTAAGGACATTGTTAAAATAGTCCATGTGACATCAGTGGTTCAACCTTAAATGAAGCAACAAGAATATTTTTTGTGCACAAAGAGAACAAAAATAACGACTTTATTCAACAATTTCTTGACAATGTCTTAGACGTGCCTTATGAGAGTCCCACAATGCATTTTAGGCTGTAATTAGGCTATAATTAATCAGTTTACGTGTCTGAGTGTTTTTCTAAAAATATGGTAAACCCTGTTACAGAAATACTTCCTTTAGTTACTGCACAATCATTTTTTTAAGTTGTTGAAAGCATAGTGCTGCATATAGGAATGACCTACTTCATTTAACTGCACAGCACCTGATTTGCAAGACTTATTCATCCAAATTGTATTAGATGAATAAGTTCAATATTTCAGTGTTTTTATCATGCTGTGTGCATGTGTTCAGGTTCAGAGGCTACAATAGAGGACTATCAGAGCATAGCGCTGTATTTTGAGGGGGAGAAGAATCATCTTCAGGCTGGGAAGTTCTTTCAGAAGTGTGGACAGTACAGCAGGGTACGAGAACTTTGTGTGCAGTTTGTGTAGATTCCTTTCTCTCTTTCCTTCCCATGCCTGAGTGCACTTCCTCTGTCTTTCAAGCTCTCACTTTTGGTCACACTTCATTGCCCTTCCCTCTTTGCTCATTATCTCTAAAGGGATTCTTTACTCAACTGACTGTGCTAATTACATCAGTCATTAAATTCTTATTAATGTATTTGCGTCTGTCTGTCCACACACAGGCGCTGAAGCACTTTTTGAAATGTCCTAGCTCTGATGACAGTTTGGCCATAGAGATGGCCATTGAGACAGTGAGTACAGCTGGGGAGCAATTAATTCACTCTTTACTACACTACATCATTTATCACAAAAGGAGATGCACAATGATGATATATTATTAAAAATCAGTGGTTGATACTGGAAGGGATCTTTCAAACAGTTGGGATATTGTAGCTCAAAATGTGTCAATATTCTTTCTAAACGTTACATTATAAGATTGACCACAATTCAGAAGAAGTAAGATGTAGTAAAAAACAGTATCTTGACCCAGAGATCAGTCATATCACTAGATCTCTGCTGATATCAACATCTCAACGTAATGGTTTAGCCCTTAAATACATGAATGTTTCGCCAATCATTATTACATATTCAAGTCTTTAGCGACCCAGACTTACATATCCAGCACGGATGGATCTCTTCTTCTGCAATAGCAAAAATCTCTCTTGATATTTTAAGAACAGTTATAGAAGAATAAAATAAAGCATATTTCATTACCTTTTGAAACTTAGAAGGGTTCTGTTTGAGCAGATGATGTTACCATCGCCGTCATCTTCTGAGTGCACTTCTATAGTACATTCAGCATCTGGCTCATATTCGCCATCTCAACCATATTCTCAAAACTATCGTTTTCAGTGACTTCAAAGTCAATATTTTGATCGCTGGCAGCTTATTCACCACATCCACCATCAAATAACAGTGACATTTAGGAATAAAAGTGAATTGCACTTTTAGATTCATCAAATATTTACATATTTTTGCGTACAAAAAATGTCTAGCAACCCTATACACGTTTTACCAAAAATTAATCTGAAAACAAATATTCTTTTATATTTTGTTATTTTTTTCTTGATATATTGTTTATAATGAATAGATTGAGGAATACAAAGACATTTTTCAAAATCATCAAAAAAAAAAAAAAATGAGGGAGAGGGTAGTGAATGACGTCCTGGGTCGCTAAAGACCCGAGGTATGCATTAAAGAGTTAAAAAGATCAGAAGTAAACATATTCCAATTCTTCATACTGCACGTTGTAACGTTCTTTGATGCCTGAATTCACTTCTACTGTATGTCCTTATGTTTTTATTTTTCATTTTGTATTTTGTTAAATTGTATAATGTTATAGTTTAGCAATCATTCTTACCAAATAGTTATAATTTAATTCTGTTAATACCCTAATCAGAAACAAGATGTTTAGCAATAATTATGGTGATTATGCCTAGTTTTAAGCAGCTATTGCTTGTTATGTTGTTATAATGAAGACAGTGACGATGAATATTATGATGATGATGATGTTGATGATGATTTTGTTTAACAGGTAGGGGAAGCCAAGGATGAATCTCTAACAAATCAGCTTATTGATTACCTGATGGGGGAAAGTGACGGAATGCCAAAGGTATTGTAAACATAGCACAGATCTTAACAGAGCTGCAAAGTAAAAAAAAAAAAAAATAAAATAAAAAAAAAATAAAATTTTTATATATATATATATATGGAATTAAATTAAATGGTAATTTTGTGGAGTTTAATATATTATTTTACATTTTTTTTTACTTTGTTTTAAAAAATGAATTACAAAAAAAGATCATTATTATTTATTTAGCAAGATGCAATAAATTGCTAAAAAATAACATTAAAGGCTTCTACAAGTATCAAAGTTATCAAGCAAAGAAAAAATATCAAACAGCACAAATGTTTTCAGCATCGATAATACTAAGAAATGTTTCTTAAGCACCAAATCAGCATATTAAGGATCATGTGACACTAAAGACTGGATTAATGGCTGCTGAAATTTCAGCATCATAGGGATAAATGTAATTATACTTAAAATTATTACTTTATTACTGTAGTTTTGATCAAATACAATGCCTGTTATATGGTAATTTGAGCACTTCGTAGGTCGTCTTGCCTCTTTAGGACAAATCGCTTGATGTATTCCCCACCTGTAAGTCGCTTTGGATAAAAGCGTCTGCTAAATGAATAAATGTAAATGTAAATGTAAATGTAAATAAATGCAGCAATGGTGAGAGAGACTTTTAAAAACATTTTTAAACAGTAGTGCAACTTGCTGCATTTATATAGACCACAGAAATATTAATATAGATATGTTGCTATAGCTGAACACAACAACTGAATTTGGAGTCCATAAATGCTTATTTCCTGTTTGTTCCATGACACCACTGAGTTCATCACCACCCCTTTGCTCCAGGCCTTTCACTGCCCTAGTGATAACTAAATATACAAAAATGTATTTGAAGTACATTTATTTTATGCTAAGTATACTACAGATATGTTTACATATTTATGTACTTAATAAAAGTACCTTGCAGTTGTACTTTTAGTGTACTAAACTATACTTAAAGTATGCTAAGACTTTTTTTCATAATATTTGATTAAACTAGAAACATGAGGATTATCTAGTGGCTCCAAGCAGCTCTAACATTGCCTGTTACTTTATAATTTATTATCAGGCTTTTCTTTTGTAAATGTGTATGGGTCCTCTTTTGAAAATCAGGCCACTGAACCCTTTAATTGCCTGTATTACAAACAAACATCTACTGATATTTGCAATTATGTACTGTAAATATTTTATTGCTCTCATTATCTGATTGGTTCCTTTTATCCATGCACTCATCATCTCTCACTCATCCTCTCTCTCTCTTGCGTGTCACTGCATGTGTGTAGTCTCTTGCCGTGAGTAGCTCATTGCATCTGCTGATATTTCCCTTTGTGGTGACCCAGCAGAAGGCACTTCTGTGTGTGTGTGTGTGTGTGTGTGTGTGTGTCTGTGTGTACTGTGAAATTGTGTTTGTGTTTCAGTAGAATTCCTCTGATTTATTAATTCAAATTCTGACTATGTGTTTTTAGTAGTTAGGTTAAAAATGGTTTGAATCAGAGAAAATAATTTGTATGGGGTGGTCTACCTTATTTGATGATACTGGTATATAGCATTAGAAGTGTGTTATCAAAAAAGTGTATTGACTAGATAATATTTGTTGGTTTTGCTCTTTCCTAGGATGCAAAATATCTGTTCCGGTTGTACATGGCTCTCAAACAGTACAGAGAGGCAGCAAGAACTGCTATTATTATTGCCAGAGAGGAGCAGTCTGCAGGTCTGATTTCGGTTCTTTTTGGTTGTGCATGTAGTGTAGGTCTATGGAGCGAGTTGAACAGATGCTAAACGGCATACATTTTTGGGAGTGTGTTGCGACTCAAAGTGTGAAAATAAGAAGATAATACATTCTTAAGGAATTCCCACTGTGTTTTTTTTGTGAAGCACACTTAAAGTGTGTGTGTTATGTGTTGTAGGAAATTACAGGAATGCCCATGATGTTTTGTTTAGCATGTACGCTGAGCTTCAGACACAGCACATTAAAATCCCAGCAGAGATGGCCACAAACCTGATGATCCTGCACAGCTACATACTAGTGAAGGTGGGAAGCACATTAACTAATTTCACTGTTTTCACAGCATTTATTAATATGCTAAAATATTTTATGTACAGTGCATTGCGAAAGTATTCAAACCCTTAACATGGTACTTAGTTGAAGCACCTTTACAAGCCTCAGTTCTTTTTGGGTATGATGCAGCAAGCTTTGCACATCTGCATTTGGCAATTATCTGCCATTTTTCTACTCACCTCACCTCGCAAGCTCTGTCAGCTTGGAAGGGGGCTGGCAGACATTTTCAGGTTGGGTTCATGCCAAGTCTGTGGCTGGGCCATTTATGGACATTCAGAGAGCTGTCTATAAGCCACTTGCTGTGTGTTTAGCAGTGTTTCCCGTGCCATTATATTATTGCAGCGTCACCCCCGCCCCCCTTAAAGGTCAAATAAACTTCTTTCTATATAGTGCCAGATTACAACAGAAGTCATTTAAGGTTACCTTTTGCTATAGAACAGGTCTATATCTTGTTCTTTTATTAAACAAACTAAATAGTCTTATGTTATTTATCTTATTTACAAAACGGCATGTCATTTCTGTCTCTACGTGGACGCGTGTCTACAATTTCTCCGCAAATACGCGGACGGGATCGCGGAGTCCATTCATAAAAACGGATTTACTCTATAGTAATTCCGCGGAATTCGTCTATTTTTGGATGAATAAATCAAAAATATGTCTCTCACTTAAAAAACAGCATCAACACATACCTAACCAGCATCCCAGCATCAAAACATACCTACCAGCATATGCTGGTTTTTTCACCAGGGTATAGGGCCCTATTGTTCAAAATGTTGAAACTGAGATGTTGGACTTATTTTTTTCACTGAAATAAATGTACAGAGAGTAAAGTAACTGTTACAGAAAAAAGTACCGTACTGTACCGTACCATTGGTACAGCGCTATGAATGCTCCTCAGCTAAATTTCAAGTGTCCCAGAAAAGGGTATGTATACTAAGAATGGAATCATTTAAGTTTTTTATTTCTAATAAATGTGCAGAGTTGTTACAAACTTGTTTTTTGCTTTGTCATTATGGTGTATGGAGTGTAGATTGATTTTGGGGAAAAATGAAATTTATAGCAGTTTAACATAATGAAGGGGTATGAATACTTTCGCAAGGCACTGTAGTGGGCCCAAAAAGTAAAAATCAATAAATGTTTCTGCATTCAAAGGTTTGGTGTTAATTTTTTAAACCCCAAAGGGTTTTATTCAGCATGTATGCATTAAATTTATTAAAAGTGAAGGTAAGGAATTTTTACATTTTTACAATTTTTGCATTTAACTAATATTTTAAACGTACATTTTAACTGTGGTTTAAGTGACCGAATGTGGTCTTCTTTTTGCTTATATTTCATGTTTATTTAATGAAGAAAACCGAATGAACAAACAAAGGTTTATATTCTACAGAAATCTGTGTAGCTTTCTTCTCAGTTTGTCTTGTGATTTGATGTGTGTGTACTCATATTTACTTTTCTGTAAAGTTTTAGATGTTTGTTTTTTCATTCATTTTTCAGATCCATGTTAAAAGAGGAGATCATTTAAAGGGGGCACGAATGCTTATCCGTGTGTCCAACAACATCAGCAAATTCCCATCCCGTGAGCCTCTTTTATACACCTACCCACACATACATACAGTACACTTCAGTACCGTTATGGCTGTCAGATCCACTAGACATTTTCTCATATAGAGAGAAGATGACAGCCTCTGCGTCTGTATTGCTGGTTTGACAGTCAATAATAGATCACTTTGATCACTTGTGCCTTGTAAGCTAATTATATAATGAACCTGACATCATTGAAATGCTGTAAGAGTTTTACGAGAGTGATGAGTAATGAGCTGTTTCCACACAACAGCAGTTTATTCAGTGTATTGAGGCATCTCCCTCATAGTCTCTCTGAGCATTATGCCTTTTTTAACTAACACTGTAGGCACTGGATCCACCTTTAATGTAGCATAAAGCAGTGTGTGTTTATGGCCTACAGACATTGTCCCCATCCTCACATCAGCGGTTATTGAATGTCATCGTGCTGGACTAAGGAACTCTGCCTTCAGTTTTGCCTCTATGCTGATGAGACCAGAGTATCGTAACAAGATTGATCTCAAATACAAGAAGAAGATAGAGGCCATGGTCCGGTAAGACACACCAGGGAAATTTACCAAGAATTAATTGCGCCCATTAATAGCATAGTTTATTTCCACACTCTGTCTGTGTTGTATTAGCATTTGATTTACTAAAAAAAGATGCAAATACGGTAAAAGCTATAAATGGTGCATAATGGCACCATTTCTCAGAATTCTTGTTTACATCTAACAGTTCTGACTTTATAACTAGGGCTGGGTAAAAAAAATTTTTATACTGATACCAATACCAATACCCTTGAATTCTAAAATGGTTCCCGAGCATTACTTTTTTCAATACCAATTTAATGAAATCAATTTTAACCAGATTACATTATCTCAAAAAAAAAAGTAGGTTTTATTTTTTTAGCTTGTTGTCATTTTTACAGACTTGAATACTCATCTCCTGAGCCACTGCACAAAGGAACAAAATGTAACCAACAAAATAAATCAGTGCAAATAGTTTTATAAAGTTG
>JAHKKF010492385.1:0-13080 GCA_019740295.1 Labeo calbasu
GGAACTGCAAAGCCGTGTGTAATGTACCTGCAGCTTTCAGGTCCATCTGAGCCATGTCTTTGGTTAGTTCACTGGTCCCCAGCGTTACTGCCTCTCCTTTAATGTCTGGCACTGCGTTCCTGCGACCAGTACGATCACAGTTTATGAACTCTGTATATGACGTCTCAACGTCCATCATCTGCTCACAAATTGCCCTCTCATTACACCTGAAAAAAACAAAAGAAGACAGACAAAACATAAAACATTTACTGCCTGTTAAGAAAACAAGAAACTCAACAGTTTGACTAAAATCTCTTTTAAGCAACTCCATTTAATGAACTCTGAAAAGGAAAATCCTAACACACAGAAAACCTGTGAATCTCAGTTCAGTAATGCCCATGACAGAGCCCGCCATCTGATGAATTGGAGTAATTATTACTTCAGGGGCTCCATTTCAACGCTAGAGTTAATAGATTCAGCCGCTGAACTCATTTCATGGCCTAATTATATAAGAGAGCCAAAAGCATTCATCCAACCCTGGATGCATTCGTCATTCTTTTCATGCTTGTTTACAATCAGGGTTTCTTACAAGTATCAGTGCAAGCTTGCAAATGGAGCCTCATTGGCACGCAAACAAGAGATAAACCCAAAGCGATCGATTAGACACTTTTTGGAGCTCATCAAACTGCTTTCAGGAAGAAGAGTCATGGGTGGGCATTATGCTGAGAGAGGAAACTCCCAGAGAATGTATCCAAAACACATTAGCTGCTCGCTCACTAAGTGTCCCCTAAGTCAACATGAAAACCCCATTTACTTTAACCAATGCTGGCGATAACGTCTCAAAAGTAATGTGCTCATGTTACTTCCTACACCATAATATCCTAATTACTTTTCAAATAGCCATTTAAAAATAAGCAATTTAAGACAACTGTTTTCTAGTTGAATATTTTAAAATGTAATTTATTCCTGTAATGCAAAGCTTAATTTTTTAGCAGCTTTGGTGGTCAATAGGGCTGGGTTTTTACACAGCCCTGCAATTTCCAAGGGAGGTGGGTGGCTTGGCATGACTGTGCTTGAGGGATTACCAGCTGGCGGCATAGTTAAGACCACTAGTTTTGGGGTGCTGTCCTAACTATACGGCAAAATGGAAGGATATAGAAATGTCTTTGAAGGACACTCCCATACAATCAGTTCTAGGATGCTTAGAGCAGGTAAATGATATACTCCAGGTACAGAATCAGTGTGTGGGCCACTCTGTCAGACTGTGGATGAAGGTGGTTAAACGTTTTAAGCTTCAAAGGGAGGTAAAGGTATTGGGTTGGCCGGCCTATGACCCACACTTTACTCCAGCTCTGCATGACTACAGATATAAGATTTGGATCTCTCATGGTATTACTGCCCTTTGCAATATTATATCAAACGGAGATCTGGATAATTTTCACAATCTATGTCAGAACTTTGATCTCAATAGGCAAGACTTTTATCGGTACCTACAGGTACGACATTTTTTTCCGAACAGAGATCGGAAGGTCCATTAAAGGTGATTTTTCTACATTGATCCAGATTTTTATAGATGCATATAAGGGTAAAAATATCAAAGGGGTTATAGGCATATAGTGCCAGGTTATAGTGCCATCTCTTCAATGAAAAAAAATTAAACAGATTATGTTAGACTGCGTTGGGAGAAATTAATGTCGAGGGTATTAGGTTTTAACATAGATATGTCATTTCCCACTATGCTCTATGCTCCTAGGGGTCATTCCAGAGGGTTTGAATAAGTGTGATAATTAAAAAAAAAAAAACAAACAAAAAAAAAACGATTTTTTTTAGTTGCATGTAAGAAAGCAGTCACTAAATGTTGGCTCAAGAGAATCCCCCCTGCTGTGGATCTTCTTCTAAGTATTGTCAGTCAAATATGTTCTATGGAAAAAATGACCTTCTCCCTCTGATAACACAAAGACAAAGGGGAAAAGTATTGGAGGAAATGGGATTGCTATTTACTTCAAACAAGCAATGGCTAGACCTCTAAACTGCACCTCAACAGTGTTTTTTTGTTTTCTTGTAAGACCTCATGTAACTGTTGATGTTAATTGTTTTTTAAATCAATGTAATTTTTTCTTTCCTCTTTCCTTCTTGGGGTGAAGGTGACTATTTTATGTTATAAATATTTTTGTTTACATGTTTGTGCACACTAAAACTGAAAAATGCCAAAAAAATAAAAGTATAAAAAAAATAGGGCTGGGTTTTGACACAAATTTCATGATTCTTGTGATACGATTCAATTTCGATTATTTTGGATATACATCAGATATAGTACATGCCAAATTTTCGCAAGGAAAAAAAGAATTCTCAACTAATGCTGTAAAAAATACATGCGAGTTAGTTGGTACTACATTTCTATAACATTGAAGGTGAAAATTAACTGATTTGTATATAAATGTTTAAATTACACTCAATGACATTTTTACAATAATAAAGTTACATAATTTTATTTTTACTCAAATTCATTTTTTGAAATATAAACATTTAAATGGTGGCTGTCATAAAAACTTACCGGATTCCTCTCTAGAGTTCATTTTTCTAGCTGACTAATGAGTTTATGGTCACCGTTAATGTTTTTTTTTCCTGAGGTAACCGTGACGTTACGTGACATACACACTTTCTGCATTTAAAACGCACAGAGCATTTACATGAGACAGGATATGGATTTCGGTAAGTGGTTCTCTTTCTTTTAACATACCTTCAGATGTTTATTCATGTTTATTTTGTGCTGAAACTCATTAAAGCGGAAGAGATGATCAGTTCACGTGCGCTTCAAGTTGCCGCTTCGAACTGATGCGCTACAGTGATCTGTCGCTCCACATTAAACGGGGCTAAAACAGTTTTTATGGTTTGTAATAAAATGGACAGGATTTGAAATCTGCATTTTCGTTTCATCAAAAGTTACAAAGCACAAAGCTTATTGTGATTTATTGGATGGGAGGCGCGTTACAATGTTCCATTCATTAAATAAAAACAGGCTCGACTAATCAATTCTTGGGATTTAAGAATCAATATTGTTTTGTAAAAATGGAAATCGATTAAAATCCAGAAATCAATGTAGTTTTTTGACCCTGCCCTAGTGGTCAAGAAATATTTCTTAATATCATCAGTGTTGAATCGTTGAACCGTTGTCATCCAAGATGTTTATCCTTTTCTTTCTACAGTCGTAAAGAAATTTCAATGGTGTCCGTGAGTTTGAACATCCAAAATGCAGTTTCAATGGGCTCTAAACAATCCCAGCCGAGAAATAAAGGTCTTATTTAACAAAAGATCGGTCATTTTCTAAAAAAAATTAAAAAGGTATATACTTTTTAACCTCAAATGCTCATCTTGTCTAGCTCTGCGTGAACTCTGTGTAATCCGGGTCAATACAGTTAGGGTGGGTCAAAAAACTCCCATCTCATTTTCTCTTCCAACTTCATCCTACATCACTGGTTTACCTTTTTCTTGAGTACATTGTGTGTACATTTTTGTTCTGGACTCCTTTAAAATGTATAAATGTCTATTGCAATGTTGCAACAAAGTTCTTCATTTCATTTTTTAGTGAATACTACAAAAAGCCTCTCATAACAAATATAAATTTATTTTATCTATGAAATGTCTTTCCTTTTCCGTCTGATATCAGTCAATGCAATCATTTCATGATGTATAAAATCAAGTTCCCTCCTTCAATTTAATCTTATCGCATATCCTGTTTTGCTAAGAGATACATTACACTGGCCTGCAAATACAAGTGTTGACTTTATGCATGTTGTGACTCAAATGCCACTGAATCTGTCCAGCTGGCCCGTCTGAAGAGAAGAAGGGATATTCCAGAGGAATGCGAGAGGGCAAGGGAAAGACAGAAAACACAAATAAATGCGATGCTATGTGTTGGAAGCTTAGGGGGAGGTATAGTGAGAGAGAAAATTACAGGGTATAAATCACAGTGCTGGTCTTCATTGCTCATCCCTCCTTTCTGCATCTCTCCTTTCCCCTCAAATCACCTCTCTCCATCCCTGTATTTCTCTTTTCTCCTTTCAACCCTCCTATTTTTTCACTCCTTCTTTTTATAGTTCTCTCTCCCTTTCTATTATTTTCAAACACTCCAGTAGTGCTGTGCAAATCAGGGGTGTAAGAACAATCTGGAAAGTGGGAGGGACGTTTGACTTGAAAAGTACTGATTATCTTCTAAAATGTGGGCAGAGATTTCTGCAAGCAATCTCCAAGAGCAATGGATCCCCATGTCAGAATGTGTTGCAACATTAGTTAACTTTTGGACATCACTTCAGTGAATCCTGGCGTCAAAGTTTGGGTGGTTCAATAATAGATTACAAAAATAAATAGATGATAAAACTCATTGCAAAATGTAAATCTTTGTTTTTCTTTGTGCAGTTTTCATCGAGTGCACAGAAATGTACGATACTTTTTGTAAAAAAAAAAAAAAGCTTTCATTTTTTTTCTTTAATTTTTGTTTTATTTGCCAGCAACCTGTCAAAATAAAGGTTGGTTTACAATTCCAAAAAACAAAAATCCTTTTTAAAAAAAAAAATAATAAAAAAGCTTTTTATTATTTTTTTTTTAATGCAAATGCACCCACAAAAAAAAAAAAAAAATACTCTTAAATATTTCATTCTTTCCGAATAAGTCCTTTAGTGAAAATTCCTGCATCTTTTCATAATTGTAATATACACTGCAGAAAAAAAATATTGCAATGTCAGTTTTCTTAAACATGCAGCCCAATTCTGATGCATTCTGAAATGTAGCATACACCCTAAGGCAACGCACCAGGAAGCTCCACATGGCATTGGTTTACACAAGAGGATCTGCAGTGTTTTCCTCAGCTGTTTGCTATCATATCACAGCCTGCGCACATTCAACACTGGCCACTGTGTGTTTTATCAGGCTGAGTCACTACACACAACGTCTGCCAGCACCAGCATGTCAGTTACCCGATACGCCCAACCTCATTGTCGGCCAGGACCTTGAGAAGTGTGAGCCAATTTCACTTTCATGCAAACTTTGCTGATGTGTTCTCCAAATATCAACCTGTTTCTGCAGAATCCAATTACTAGTAGTCCCATATCCTATGTAATGCAGACAGAGAGGTTATTTTCTATTGCTGTGACCCAAAGTCACCAAAGGTCAGGCTCTGGTCACATCAGCTGATGAAGTTTTGGAACAATGGCCTGCAGATAGCTCAACTTTCCAGAGACAAACTAAAGATAGAGACATACGAAGTGCATAAGGCTTTTAAGACACTCTTCCCCCCCAAAAAACACAAGCTGTGTTCTATAGAAAAAGTGCAGGGGTGCCCACTAATAGTTGACAAAAAGAGGCTTGGTCGACCGAATTTTTATTAGTCGCTTAGTTGCAGAAAACAAACGTCGTAAAAGATTGTTAATGGCTGGTCTATGTGGTAATATAATACATCGGGAAGGACATCAAAATGCTCACCTATAATTCATGGACCTCAAATATGGCTTGTCATCTGAAATATGCAAGTAGTAGCAATGTTCAATCTAATGTTAACCTAGAAAAATGTGCACTATTGAAGTGTCTGTGCGAAATGTGGAAGCTGAACAGTAGCGCATTCTCTACATGACAGATAGAGGCGCTGGTGCTGTCATTTGCTCTTAAAATACTCTGTCATTCATGGTCATACAGATAAACGTAATATCTTTTGAAACTGTAAAGACTACGTTTATTTACTATGTGTGCACGCAAAATACCAACAAAACACTGCACTTTTGTAAAATAACGAAAGCAAACAAGATGCGCTTTCTGCTGTCTTGGTCTCTGTGGACTTGAGTGCGAAACTTGCTTTTTTTTTTGTAAGATTTTTGATACAAATGCACAATTGCAAGTTATAAAGTTAAAATTGTGAGATATAAACTCACAATCGTGAGAAAAAAGTCAGAATTGCGTCATATAAACTTGCAATTGTGTGAAAAAAGTCAGAACTGTGAGATTTTATATTTATATTGCATGATATAAACTCGCAATTCTAGCTTTTTTTTTTTTTAGATTTTTGACATAAGCTCACACTGGCGCCCCTCAGCGATGCGTTCTCTCCCCACTGCTCTTCTCCTTGTACACCAATGACTGCACCTCTAAAGACCCCTCTGTCAAGCTTCTGAAGTTTGCAGATGACACCATACTCATTGGCCTCATTCAGGATGGTGAAGAGTCTGCTTACAGACAAGAGGTTGAGCAGCTGGCTGCATGGTGCAGTCATAACAACCTGGAGCTCAACACGCCCAAAACGGTGGAGATGATCATAGACATAGGAAAAACCCCCCTGGACTCCCCCCTCTCAGCATCATGGACAGCACTGTGGCTGCAGTGGAGACATTCAAGTTCCTGGGATCTGTCATCTCCCAGGATCTGAAGTGGGACACTCACATTGACTCCATTACAAAAAAGGCCCAACAAAGGTTGTACTTCCTTCGACAGCTGAGGAAGTTCAACCTGCCGCAGGAGCTGCTGAAACAGTTCTACTCAGCCGTCATCGAGTCTGTTTTTTGCACATCAATAACTGTCTGGTTTGGCTCAGCTACAAAATCAGACACCAGAAGATTACAGAGAACATCCAGAGTAAGGAAAAGGGCTCAGAAAATCACTCTGGATCCCTCACATCCATGTCATCCCCTTTTTGAACTTTTGCCATCTGGTCGGCGCTATAGAGCCACAAATACCAGGACAGCCAGACATAAGAATAGTTTCTTTCCACAGGCAATCTACCTTATGAACAGTTAACTGTTCCAGACTATTTTTTTTTTTATTTTTCTTTAATTCAGTGGTGGAAACAGATTATATCTTATATCTTGCATCGACTTTTTTTTTTCAGAATTGCATGATATAAACTCTCAATTCTGGCTTTTTTTTTTTTAGATTTTTGACATAAGCTCACATTTGCGAATTCTAAAGTCAAAATTGTGAGATATAAACTTGCAGTTTCGAGAGAAAAGTCAGAATTGCGAATTTATCTCTTACAATTCTGGCTTTTTCTCTTGCAATTCTGTTGCTGGCTTTAATTGCAAGTTATAAAGTTCAATTCTGAGGAGAAAAAAAGACTGATATTTTCTCAGAAGAGCTGCAAGATGTAAACTTTCAATTGCGAGAAAAGAAGTCAGAATTGTGAGATAAAAAGTTACAATTACCTTTTATATAAATTATATTTCAAAATATTTTCACAGAAATTCTAACAATACTGTCTTTATTTTTGAGAAAATAAATGCAGCCTTGGTGAAACAACCCCAAACTTTTGAACAGTAGCGTGTATGTATGCATATGCATTTTCTAATTATTTAATATATTATTTTATATATTACATTTTTTATATAGTATATTAGTTAGTGTGTTAGATGATTTACCATCCCCTTTCACTTATCTGATATCAAGTGGTCAACAATAAAGTGCTCAAGCCTGGGAATCCTGAAATAAACGTTTCTATATTTAGTGAGTTATCTGAGGCAACAGGGGGCTGTTGCTTTGCTTGGCTCAAATGTACAGTGTTCGGTTACTTTCCATTTACTCTCCCAAATTTCATTACAATAAAGTTACACTATGGCTCAAGTGTAATCTGATATATTTTCCATGTGGCCGATCTATCTGAAACAAATCTTTTATTTGCTGATGGCGTTACAAGTAAAAGGAAACAGGAGCCAACAGCAGCTGTAGGCAGCATCAGAGGACAAACGACGCAGGTGTGCGCACAATATCACCAAAACATCTCACATACCAGAGGGAAAACAGCCTAGCTCGCCCTTAGCCTGCAGTCCTCATGAGATGAAGAGCAAGAGCCTTACAAAAACACCAACGCTGACGTATTCATCATTTGCATGAGTTCTGCGTCGGCAGCAGGTATAAACAAATGACAAACTAAGTTTTAGCCTTTATTTAAATAAAAACTTCCAAACAAAACAGCAAATCAGTGAAAGGAGTCTTGCTTCCACTCTCACTAGATGTTTAGATATGTCCAGTGTCTAAACAGTCTGCAAAGCCCACTGGGTACATAAACTCATTGCTTATTTCCATATTTGGACAAATCATGAGATATTAGGCCTCATCATGAGAATGAAATCCAGACGACTAGATCTTCACTCGAAAAAAAAAGTCAATCGTTCAACTATTGAGAATAAAGGGAAAATTCTGTCATTAATTACTCAACCTCATGTCGTTTCAAACCCATAAGAACTTCATTCATCTTCAGAACGCAAATGAAGATATTTTTGATGAAATCCGAGAGCTTTCTGATGTCACATGGACTATTTTATCAATGTCCTTACTACCTTCATGAGCCTTGAATGTGATAGTTACGTTGCTGACAGCTCTCGGATTTCATCAAAAATATCTTCATTTGTGTTCCGAAGATGAACGAAGGTCTTGCAGATTTGGAACGACATGAGGATGAGTAATTAATGACGGAATTTTCATTTTTGGGTGAACATTTCAAAACATCTTCCGTATTCAGAAACTTGGTCCACGCACAACTGCTCCAGTACGAGCCCAGTCTAATCATAAAAAAAGGTATATATATTATTTGCGAAAGTGTCAAATAATACTGGAAGGAGTAAAACATGGTCCTTTTACCAGCAACTCTGTAAAGGTCATTCAAAAATGATGTCACTTCCCTCAGTTTATTATGAAGTCTGCATCACACATCTAGAAAACACCATATATGGTCCTTCTGTAAAATTATCTGTCTTAATTATCAACGTTACAGCTGTGATGGAAAGACATTCTAGACCGCAAATAGCACAATTCACCAACCTCAACAGGGACACTTCCATGAAAAGCAAAGTGCTCAGACAGAGCGGTGCAGCTCAGGAATGCACACTCAAAAGGAAATAAAATGGCTCTGAGGTTAATATCATTACACCACACCACAAGCTAATACGTTTTATGGACAAATATGCTCATCTCCAATATGCCTGTGGCTTTCAAGTGTAGAAACCAACATGAATACATATTGAGCGCGTCTCCGGCACTCTCCAGTCCATCAAACCGGTCATAGGGTGTGTCAATATATGCCTAAGCAATTACATGCATGGTTTAAATACTTTTGCTCATAACTGCTTGACTTCCTCCATCAGTCCCTGCCCTGAAAGTGCACGTGGCCACTCTAAGCAAACCGTTCAGTCAATAGAGCCTCTTCTGTACAGGCCGGAACTGGATAAGGAAGATGGGACCCTTGAGACGAGAAGCCCTTACTCCTGAACCGTAAAAGCAAGAGGCTCAGAGTTCACTCTAGACACTTGATCTTCAGCCAGATCACCTGTGGACTGACAGGCCGCCGGTGGATCCCGTTTTCAGCTATTGCATCAAACTAATCTCATTAAACCTGCTGTAACATGAGCGTGGTCAATAACAGTCTCAGAGAGGATGAAAATGTTTTTTTTTTGTTCTCCTTGTCACTGTGATGCTGTAATCATATAACGGCACAGTACTGTACAGTTGTGGGAACCCATTACTGCAGCCATGAATGCAGTCTGAATCAGTATACCTGCAAATAGGTTTTATTTATAGCCTTCCATCCTTGCGGCTGTTCACCAATGAATGGGGGATCTTCTGAACAGAGTGTAATGGAAGCTCCTACTGATATTATGAACAAAAGCCCAGGAGCCCAGCGGAGGATACCGAGTCTACTGCTACAATTCTACTGGGACCCTCTGTGCCTCTGAGCGTAATGAAAACATATTATCTGGTGGTGGTTGCAATATGTCCAAACAAACAGTGCCCTTAATAAAGCAATTTAACATTTGCTGAAGGAATAAACCTGCATAAAAAGCAGCAGAGTCTGCCAATAAGCCCTTTACAAGCACAAATTAATGTTGTTTTTGTTTAGTTTACTGTTTTAAGTTACATTTTAAACCTCAGATTTAAAATGAATTAACAAAACAAAAACAAACAAACAAAATTCCAATTCAATGTCAATAAGCCAATGTGATCTCTAGTGTTAAAATCCACATTGTTTGTCAAACAAATAAATAAATGAACACATGAATAAACTAACAAATTAATTAATGAATTACTGAATGAACAAACAAGCAAATTAACAAAAAATAAAGTAACAAATGAACAACTGAATGAAAAATAAATGATAAATAAATGAAAAATGAACATAAGACCAAATAAATGACCAAACAAACGACAGAATGAACCAATGACCAAACAAATGAATAAACAAATAAAAGTAACTAATAATGAATAAATAAATGAACTACTGAGTAAACAAATGAATGAACAAAAACAAACAAACATACTCTCACATGATTAAATAAACTACTGAATAAACAAATGAAAATAAATAGCCAAACGAACATGAAAGACTACATAAATGAACAAACAAACAAAAACAATCGACGAATGAACCAATGACCAAACAAACGAATGAACAAATAAAACAAACTACTGAATGAATGAATTTAACTACTGAGTAAACAAATGAATTAACAAAATCAAACATACTATCTTACATGAATAAATAAACTACTGAATAAACAAATGAAAACAAATAAACAAATGAAAGAAAATAACAGAACAGTTTAAAAGTAACAAATGAACAACTGAATGAAAAAAAAAATTAATAGCCAAATGAACATGAAAGGCCAAATAAATTAACAAATAATTAAAAGCAAATGACTGAATGAACCAATGACTGAACTAATAAAATAAAACAAACTAATAATGAATAAATAAATGAACTACTGAGAAACGAATGAACAAAACAAGCAAACATATTATCTCACATAAATAGACTACTGAATAAATAAAACAAATTAAACATTAATAAACAAAAACGACTGAATGAACCAATGACCAAACGAATGAACAACAAAAACAAATAATGAATGAATAAATGAATTACTGAGTAAACGAATGAAGAAAGAAAAACAAACAAACAAACAAACAAACATACATACATACTATCTTACATGATTAAATAAACTAATGAATAAACAAATGAAAACAAATTAACAAACAGATGAATAAACAAAAACGACTGAATGAACCAATGACCAAACAAATGAATGAACAAATAAAACAAACTAAAAATTAATGAATAAATAAATTACTGAGTAAACAAATAAAAAAAAAACAAACATACTATCTCACGATTAAATAAACTTATGAAAACAAATAAAAAAAAAAATTAACAAATAAAAGCACAAGTAAACAATAGAACAAACAAACAGTTTAAAGTAACAGACGAACAACTGAATAAAAAAAAAAGTAGCCAAATGAAAATGAAAGATCAAATAAATGAACCAAAAATAAATAAAAAACAAACAACTAAATGAACTGATAACCGAAGAAATGAATGTACAAATAAAACAAGCCAGTAATGAATGAATAAATTAATTACTGGGTAAACAAATGATTGAACAATAAACAAACAAACATACCATCTCACATGATTAAATATGCTACTGAATAAACAAATGAACAAATAAATAATAGATTAAACAAACAAATAGATAAAAGGTTGAATAAGTTAAATTTACAAATGAAAGCACAAAACAAACAAACAATTGAAGAAATCAGTAATTAAACAAACAAAATGAGATAACAGTAATACTTCTCGAAAGCTATTTTTTGGCACCCTGTTCAATCATATACCACCACAAGATGTACTAGATGGAAACCAAACTGAAATATTGCTGCTAGTATTCGTTTGTTTTTATAAGAATAAATACCCAAGAAACAGGCAAATGGGACAAGCTTCTGCATAAAAGTGACACAACCTCCTTTTCATATTTCCATTAGACAGACATGCACACTCTGCTGACTGCAGGATTTTCAGGCCTTTTAAAAGGGAATTTAAGATGAAGGGAGTCTGCTGATACTACATTTAAAGCTCCAGTTTTGGGCAAGAGAACAGTTTATATAAAGCTCCCAAGAAACTAAGTAAGCTTGAAAAATGCCCCACATTTTGTCTTTATCAGGGAAGAATTTCTGGACACAGTGGAGCTGCATCTAATCAAGTTGAATAGACTCCAGCCTGTCTAAAGCAAGCAAGCACATTTAGCTGCTCTTTAGATAAGTGCACCAGCTCTAGCACTCCCCTATTTACTCAGATGAGCCACAGCTCAACTGAACGAACACACACTTTGTGTTCACATGACGTAAGAGACTGCTCATTGAAAAAGGAAGAAAAAAAAACAACAACAACAACAAAAAAAAACACCCAAACCACCAAAGCAGGCATTGTTTTTTTTTTGCCATTGGTTTAAAAAAAATTCTCACAATTCAAAGTTCGTTTGCTGTCGTCCTACATATCCTTCCTCCTTTTGAAGGGCTTTGCTTTGTGTGTCCACATCTATTTTTCTCAAGCAACTTCAAAAGAGCCACTGTCTGAATTTCCACGCTGGTGATATTATTCAGGACCAAGAACGGTCACCTTCTTCCACCGACCAAGCATTTTGTGCTATCATGACTTTTTAAATGCCAACTTTAAGGTCCCCAAGCACTTCAGCTGCACTTTCACAGCCTCTTATCAGCATACTGTAACATTTCACGGCCCATGTTCACCATCTCCTAGAAAAGGTTGTGAGCCCACTGCGAGGGAACTATGCTGGTACATTACACATGCACTGCCCCTAAAATGTGAGGAAGGATTTAGTGCTGTGCAGTTTGACCAAATATCTGTATCAAGTTTTTTGGGTTTTTTTGCAGATTCTAGTAGTTTCATGGTTTATTGCGTTTTATCTCTGACTGTGCCTTTATTTGAATCATAATGCATGAAACAGTTACAGAACCACTGCATTTTAATCACAATTCAAACAAACACGTTACATGTAGCATAAGCAGTTCTTGATGTAAATTAAATTTTGAATGATACAATCTAAAGCAAAAACAGAATGGTCTGACTCTAGCTTTGTAAAATTATAATACATAAAACATCTGCACAAAACTGAAACAGCAGGCGGTGCTTATGGAATAGCAGCGATACAGCGTTTCCTTGGTTACTGCTGTAAACAAAGCAGCACTACTTTGAATACTACTTTACACAGAGGTAAAATTAAAAAATAAAAAATAATAAATAATAAATAAATAAATAAATAAATAAATAAT
>JAHKKF010492388.1:0-29941 GCA_019740295.1 Labeo calbasu
CAACACCTTTGTCAGATTTAGCTCAGCTGAATCAAATTAGTTGGATCCATAACTTTATTAAACTAGCCTGAGATGTTTTTCCGGTCTTACCAGGTCTGGTTGGGTGGTTTTAGAAGGTTTTTTTGTGCAGTTACGACCTACCTTATCAAGCCACATGAATGCTTTTCATTCTGATTGCACTATTAGTCAAATTATTAATGAATCATTAGGCTGCATGTAAACTTAGCAACTGTGGTTATTTATCAAAAGTAGTGTTATTGTGAATAGCATGAAAGGACAGTCGTTTAACTTGATTGCTTCTGCACTTTCCACAATTTCTGCAGAGTCTGCAGAACGCCGCTCTACATCCTGTTGGTAACATACTCAACACTATATAAATGCGTACAGGGAGGGATGAGGTAACTTGGCAAGCCCACACATAACCCAGAGAGGGAGAGAAAAAGATTAGAGAGCGTTAGGAGATATGTGTGATCTGTCCTCGGGAGCTTGGGATGTTTCAATAATGATGTATGAGCACTTGGCCTCTTGGGATACCCAGGATGTAACCCAGATTCTGTGCTTGGACGTGCGAGAAGACGGATGACTGTGTTGTGTGTTTAATGTGTGTGCGTATATGAGAAAGCAAGGCAGATCTCAGTGGTAAGTGCTGCCATTGTGTGTCAGGTAGCATGTTCTGTTTTAGCCGTGAGCTAAAGCTAGCCTTTCAGTCCCCAAAACAAACATATTCAATCAATATTTGTGTATATTACAATTTTCTACGTGGCAGCTACACATTTCATTGGCTTCCATTGCTGACTGAGTGTTTGACCCAGCACAATCTGTCATGGTGAATTTCCTCCAGACTGCTTTGTTCCAGTTTGAGCTGTCAGGAGTAAAAGTGCTGTTGTGGCTCCATCTAGTGGTTGCAACCCTACTTTGTCAATAAAATAAGGTTAAAAAAATAATAATAATAATAATAAAATTTGTACTTTTAAAATTGTGTACAAATAAAATAAAAATTAAAGTACAAATAAAATCTAATACAATTAAAGTACAAATAAAATAAAAGTCAAATAAAATAAAAGACTAATTAAATACATAAAAAGAAAGTACAAATAAAATTAAAAAATAAAATTAAAAATAAAATAAAATACAAAAATAAGTGAAAATCTTACCAATAATAAAAACATTGTTTTAATGATTTAGATTACAATTAACTTTAACTGAAGTTGGCATATGTTGCAAAATTTGACATGTATGCGGATTTGTGAAGCACAGCAATGTTTAAACTGAGAAAAAAAAGACAGAAAGAAAAGGGAAAGGGTGCCAACACGTAGCACATAATTAACTGCAAAGCAAGCATGCATGAAACATCTGAAGTATTCACGCCTCAGAAAAAAAAACCCTCATGTGATCGTAGCGACATTTTATCACGTGGCCTACGTGTCTTTCATCTGTGAGTGGGGTATGGGAATATCATGTTCCTCCTGAGTCATTTTAATAACAAACCATGCTGAGCTCAATGGAAACACATTAGAAAGACTCAATGTGAAGTTGGCCAGCACAAACTGCATATTAAAACCACAAATGGTGCACATTATTTTGTTATGAATAACTCTAAGTGCTCTGGAATATTTGCTTTGGGTGACTATTATTTATTCACTTGAGTTGTTTTTATGCCAGTGTTTAGTGGTCGATTTATTTGAAGCATTTCTATCATTTTTTTATCTTTTCTGCAGACCGACATAAAATACCATGTGTAAATGGTTGGATCATCTGCATACACTTAAACACTGTATGCAATGTAAATACATGAAATTGCATAGAAGGACAGCATGTAAAAATGCATGACGTTATTAGCTACAGACAAGTTAAAAACACATTTGAGAAGTTTAGATGCCCTTTGAATGTCCTTGGATGGTAATACAGTATCATTTTTCTGCTGTCACAGCCACCAAACCGGCTCCAACCAGCATAAACCAGTTTGGTTCAATGTGAACATCTATGCTGATAAATATTTATTGAGTTCACCGTAATATCTTTAGCCTTATTCAGCCTATGTGTACAAATCTAATTCTTAGCTTCCTTCTTTTGGGGATTTTAGTGTTCTTAAGACTAGTTACATAAGTGTACAGTAAATGTTGTTTTGAAGAGAGTTATTAAGAACAGTAAAATTGTGAATGTGTGCTCTTTCTGTACAGAAGAGCTGCTCGAGTTGGACGTGAGGTTAGCAGCTAGACACCGAAAGGTCAGAGTGATAGTAGACTGGATCATATGACCACAGTGACACACACACACACACACACACACACACACAACATCTCTATTACAACACTCACATATAAACAGAGATCATGCATTTGTCCAACACACTAGCAAATTCAGTGAACAGTTTTATGTGTCGTATTTCAGCTCAAAATTATGCGTCTTACTCACTAACACCCATAATCCAGTTCAACGAGGCGTAAAAATCGTGCCATTTTTTTGAGCCCAGACACACCATGTTTTTATGTAAATTAGGCTTGTTATAGATCGTGCCGTATTCACATATGAACTACTTTTATGATGCTTTATGATGTTTTAATGGCTTTTTAAAGCTTTAGTCTTCCAATTGCGTGGAGAAGATCATGAAAACTCATTTTGTGTTTGTGCAGACATGAGGGTGAGCAAATGAGGGGAATTTTCACTTGTGCATAAACTATGACTTTAAGGCTAACAGGTATGAATTACATAGAGTTATGTTCACAGATCAGAGGGTCGAGAAGCCCTGTCGTTTCTCCAGCCCTTGTCTCTCTGTCTCTCTCTTTTGGGAACAGACACATGATGGGATTTGCAGTAAATGTCACGTCTGTCACACACATCCCCAAAGAGACATGAAATGCAGCTGTGTCCTCACGGGCTACATAGGGCATTCAGTACGCCTTTATATGAACCTAGTGAAACATTACATAAAGGTACAGTACCAGTCAAAATATTGAATAATGTTTCACTTTTTCATACAAAGGCTTATGATGAAATGCTACTGTTATAAGCTGTGCTTAGGCATGAATTTGTTAAAAACAAAAAAAAGTGTTAACTTTTCCAGGTAAGATATAAAAGTTAACATTAAATATGAAAAAAAAAGATTTTAGCTGGTTAAAGCTGGTCTCCCATTTTAATGTGTCCAAACAAAAAAAGTGAAACAAAAACAAAAAATCTAAATTCAAAATAAAACAATACCCAAAACTAAAAACAAATAGCCTTAAAACAACAAAAAACAAGACCCCCAAAAAAAAACAACAAAAAAAAACAACAAATAAAAAATGCCCAAATAAATAAGCAACACAAAACAAAATAAAACAAACCAAGAAACAAAAAACACACATACATGTCAAATAAAAAACAAAACAAATAAAAATGTCCAAATAACACAACACAAATCAACAACAACAAAAAAACAAGACCCAAAACAAAAAAGGCCAAACAAACAAAAAACTCAAAGCAACACACAAAAAACAAACGCTAAACAAAATGTAAAAACAAAGCAAAAAAAAGTAAAAAACTAAAACTAGAAAATAAAAAAAATCCTTAAAAGAAGATACATTTACTTAAGAAGCAACAATGCATGAAATTTTAACAGATTCTGTTTTTAATATCAACGTATTTTGTCAGTTTTTTTTTCTAATTTAACACGTATACACAATGCACCATATGAAAATCAGAATAAATTTTCATACCTTATTCGCTGCTGCTTGTGAAGTAATCTATCTTTCTTTAAGGATTTCTTTATATTTTTACTGGGAAACAAGACAAAAAAGACTAATTAAAAAACTAAAAGTAAAAGTATTTATACTTTTGACTGGCACTCTATATCATAGAGATATAGCTGTGAAAACAACTGTTGCCATCAACATTATTAGGATGTTTTCTGTCCTTTATTAGTGCATATCCACTATTCCAGAAGTTTAGGTTTAGTATTATATTTAAAAGACACCTGTTTAAAATGGGACTTTTATTGGGAACACAAATGAGAAGAAGGGAACAAACAAAAATGCCTCCTAAATCTAATTTTGTCAAGTGATTTTGGGCCCGTAGAATCACTTTCTGTCACTTCATTTCAGAGTCACACATAATTTGACAAAAACTTTCTCAGAAACTTTCAAGAACGTCCTGTCTGGTCTCAGTCCACATCGACATCCACGTCCAGACGCTGCTTCATGCCCTGGCTGCACCACCAGAACAACGAAAACAGATAGAGGGTCATGCAGGTCGTCAGGTCGTAGAGATACGCCGCTATGAATATCACAAACAGAATAGCATAAACAAGAGCCTTGGCCGTGTGACCCAGCGAGCAGAATTCTCTCAACAGCCTACAGCCATTGCCGTCCACCCAGGACAGGTGAATGCTGGGTAGCGGCGTGGAGAGTTCATCCTCTCCGTCCAATCGCTGGGGTTCTTGAAAGTTTCTAAGAGTCTTCCCAAGCTCAAAGTCCTCCTTTGCAGACGTGACAGATGAAGTTGTCCGATGAACGTGCTTGGATGTGTCAGTGCTAACTGTTGGATAGATGGGTACGTGGGTGGGTGCAAGTTTGGTAGCGTGAATCTCAAACTCTTTCTCTCCTCCATCTACTTGGGAGTCCTCTACAAGCTCTCGTTTGGTTTCTGAATGCATTTCATCCTCTTCAGCACTAGCAGTCATCTCATTCAGTCGCTCCTTCAATTTAAGTCCTTCGTTTGCCTCAAACCGCCTCTCTTCGTTTTTCAGTAGCTCTGAATTGTCTTTGTTAAAACTCTTGTTCGACGTGCATAATTCGTTCTCATTAAAAGCCTCGCTCTCGCACGATGAAACGCTCTGTATTTCTGCGCTGTGATCCGTAGATGTCTCATCTTGTCCTTTTCTACTGCCTTCATGTAGTTCTCTACAAAACGCCCTCATTTCCACCTGCTCCTCGCTATCGTCTTTATTTTTATTCTCCTTTTCTGAAGATCCCTCGGCCTGTCTATTTGTGAGAGGCACGTCCCCGATCCCCGTAAATGTCAGGGTGTCTTTGACCGCTCTGTGTGTGTTTTCTTTAACCTTTGAGGTGTCGGAGCTGCCCGTGCATTCTTCAGGTAAGATTCCATCTCCGGCTTCTGAATTTTGAGTCTCGGTGTCATGTGCGGTTCGAGTTTCATCCCCAGGGTTTGCTTTGGTCGTGTCTTGACTCTGAGATCCGCTTGTGTGTTCGTGATGTGAGGCTTGGCGGTCACAAGATGTCTCTAACTCACTTCCCGCCCTCTCTGGCTCTGATCCCTGGGCTGAACATGGCAGGGTAGTGACCCTTGGCTCTTTCTCTAGTTCCTGATCTCTAGAAGGACTCGTGCTCAGATCCTTTGATTGCTCTACGGGATCAGATTTTATAGTTTCCATTGCTTTCCTGCCAGCAGACTCCTGACTGTGGTCTTTCTCAGCTCTCTTGTCCTCCGTCGGGACTACAACTTCGGACTCTGGAGGAACACATACTTGGTCCTGCGTATCAGTGCTGTTAAGAAAAGCTTCCCAGGCCTCAAAAGCCGATATGGCTTGGTGATCTTCAACCTGATGGCTTGTTTCACTGCAGGCATCTGGAGGGTTTGCTTGGGGAGGTGTTGTTGTGGTACTGCCCCAATCCAGGGAAAGCAAAGGGATCTGGTGGTACATCAGTATCGGTGGCGTGTCCATACCGTATCCTTGTCGGCTGTGGACAACCGGCAGTTTGGTTCTACTTGGTATACTCAGCCTTGGGATGGATGTGGTACTTTCATCTGTGCTGGAATTACCTCCCATCTGGGCTTCCATTGCTTTCTGAGCAAAGTAGTCCTGCGCATTTGCCAAACGAGCAGCTCGGCGTTTCCTACGATGATCCACCTGTCAGACAAGAGACAATATGGAGAGATCGTTCACCCAGTAGTGTGTTTCCAAGCCTGTGTATTTACAGTATCAATAGAATAAATGGGTATTATTCTGGCAAACTATCTTTTTTATTGGTGAACTACCTTTCTAAATGCTCGTCTTTGTCTCTGAACCTTGTCAGAGCACTCATTGACCCTACCAGAGTTTTGCAGCAGTCCTTAAGGGATTTGCAGGAATTGATTCCCGCTTCTTTCTCTGGTTTGTTCTCACTAGTATGCCCGGCCTTGGGTGTGACTTGTTCTGGAAAAAAAAAAAAATCTCAAATTCGGTCTCTCATCCTGAGAATCAAAGCTCCCTATTCCCAGATCTCCGCATAAAAAACCCACCTGAGATCTCACCGCTCGCCTCTGCAAGTGTCACCTCCGAGTAGGTCTTTTTACTGTAAATATATACGGCAGGTTTTCAATTGCACACACCAGCCATGTTCAAACATAACATCTCCAGTCAAAACAAACAGTGCTTGTTTGGACAACCAGAAAAATACGTCTAGTTATACAAAAACCTATGTAAAGTGGACATCGGACGCCCATTTTTTACAAGTCAGTATGATTCTTTAAGGTCTTAGTGAAATGTCTGTAACATACTCTAGTGAAAAAAAAAATAAAAATTGACCTTGTCAGAAACAACTGTGTTCACAGCCAGCCATTTTGGTGCATGTCTCTTTAAATGATAATGAGCTACTGCTCACCCCGCCCTTTTCTTCTGTTTTTTCTTCTGTTTTTTTTGTGTGTGTGTGTGTGTGTGTGTGTGTGTGTGTATTCGAGGGTGTGTTACCATCAAAAACAAAACTAATCCACTGCATCCTCAGTGGCTCTCTTTTTGGGAGAAAATGAAGACTCTTATGTTCACTTTTACATCCAAATACAAAACGTGGAGAAAATGGCGGACAGTGTACAACTGGCTGAAGGCGGAAATATGTTAATACTGGACAAACTGCAACATGGAACAAACTGCTAGTTCGTCTGGCCAGAGGAGAACTGGCCCCCCGACTAAGCCTGGTTTCTTGACTTGACCGTCCGTCAGCGGTTCTGGGCAGGCTTGAGCAATATGACATTATACTGCCCGAAAAATCTAAACGGTTTGATAATTGAGATTTTTATCATTGTAGGTGGTTGTGTCCACACACTTGTAAGACACATTTATATGCAGACATTGTGAAAAAAGTTAAATTTGCATTCAGCATCCTGTTTTGTAGCTGGTTTGTAGTTCTGCTGTGTGTTTACTACTGTAAGCCCATTTTTCACAAGTTGGTATGATTCTTTAAGGTCTTCATGAAATGTCTACAAAATACTTTGGTTTAAATTCCTCAGTGGTCATGTAAAACAACACCCTCTTTACCCTTTCAAACACAACTATTCAGAGCGAGCCATTTCGTTGCATGTCTCTTTAAATGATAATGAGCTACTTCTTATCCTGCCCCTTCCGTTTTTTTTGTATAGCACTTACATTGCTTACGAGACATTGTTGTCACCACACCTGCTCGAACGTGGACAAAATGGCGGACAGCAGACAACTAAGGGTGGAAATATGCTAATATAGGACTGTCCATCAGCCGTTGTGGGCGGGGCTTGATCAATATGACATCACACTGCTCAGAAAATCAAAACGGCTTGATAATTGACATTGTTTAGGTTTGTCTGGGATTAAAAAAAGGACTAAATGGATTTGTATCATTGTAGGATGGTTGTGTCCGCAAACTGCTAAGACACTATTGTCTTCAAATACCATATAAAAGTGAATGTCGTTTTTAACAAAGTTTAACCATAAGGCGTAAGAGGCTGGTTTGTACTTCTGCTGTGCGTTTGCTACTGTAAGTGTTCTGAGTCATTTTTAGTGCTGCTATGCAGTTGGTAGGATGTTTTGAATGGTTGCCAAAGGTATTGCTGTGCAATTACCCTCCTGCATTGCAACAAAATCCTTTTTCTTTCAATGTACGCATATGGAATTTTTTGGACAGTTTTACCATCTACAAGGCTAAAATTGTAAGTCTGTACATTTCTTAGACAGTCTGTGTGATTTACGGTATTATTCACATCTGGGATGAGTTACACACCAAAGTTCAGATCCCTAGCACTAAGTGATAATTCTAGTGTCTGTTTTTGCAGTGTTCCCCACCTGATTGTTTTAAGGCAGCTCCTTATACCTTTTTGGTTACTCTCCTCTACCATCTTCTCTTTTTCACTCTCTTTCTCTTTCAGGTCGGTCCTTCGTCTTTGATAGCAGAAGACAATGTAGTTCGTCCCTCCATTGTTGGCCCAGAAGGTTCCAACAGCGCTTTCGTACCGCAGACAGAACTCCACCCGCAACCCTTCGACCTGGAATGGAGGCGTCAACACGAGATGAAAAGAGAAACAGTCCGTCTCGCCATCGCTGGACCCGGGCATGTACTCCGCAAGGACTTCAAAGTTGCTCTGCCAGCCGTCCAGAGTGACACGGACGTAGACGGCCTTGTGGAAGCTGAGGTTAAGCACTCGGACGATGCCACGGATCGTGGTAGATCCAGGAAGCAGCTCGATGCGCTCCAGCTCCAGCTTCTGCTGTTGAAGTCTCACCTCCATGTCCTGCTGCAACACTGAGATATTGAAGAGGCAGGAGATGTAGTATTCCTCACCCTGTCTACCATCCAGCCCTGATGAAGCCCGGTTGTCGTACTCCTTCACGGAAACCAGGTTCAGACCAAAGGCATCCGCAAACGACACCTTTCTTCGTACGGCTACCAGAGGGGGCTCGGGTTCCACCTCCTTGGATTCATCTCCAGAGTTTCCCTTTAATAACCCATCCACCGTTTTCTCCAGTTTTACATTTTTCTTGCTGATTTTCATTATCCAGTCCTTACAGATGGGAGGCTCCAGGTTGGAGGAGACCATGGAGAGTACAAGCTCGTCCCCAGACATGCCCGGGTAATGCTGGATGGGTAAAGGCTGAACAACATTAACCGCCTTAAAACCCTCACAACGTGTGACTAGGCACAGAGCATCAGGTTGCAGCTGAACATTGTGTAGTTGCCATGCATAAAAATAGCTGTGGGTGCTACTGAACTATGCTGGTCTTCGTGTTCAGTAGTGTCTGGTGGACGTGGGACATTTTGATGTGTTCATGTCGTCTGTTGAACTTTGCTGAACCTGATAGCTTAGGTAAATGCCCTTGAATTATATATGTGTATCCGCACCACACAACACAATGCTTTTGTTTGGAAATGTAGAAGAGACCGGTGCTAGTTGTCATGTGGGAAATTGGCTCAAGGGTTATGCAAAACTGTAACTATGTGTGCTTGTGTTTTTAAATTTTAGCTTCAAACACCTAGATAAAACTGTCTTTGTATAACTGAGAACAGTTTTTGTAAATTCTGGCATTTACAATGTTTTTTTTTTAATCTGATGTGTTCAATAAATTGTTTTTTATGTAGCTTTTATGGGACTGAAATTGACTTTCATAAATATTTTTACTTCATGGAAATGTACACTTTTTGTTTACTTATCGGCTTTTGATTTTTCAATGGTAGATTCTTATGAGATGTGAATTCCTGTGAACTTTTTGCACCAAGTAATTTTGTGCATTATTACAATTGACCACTAGGTGGCAGTGTTTTATCAAAGTTGTATGCACACTGTTCGTTTCTTTAAGAAACAAAAGTGGATTCCAAAACATTCCAGTAGGCGGCAGCAAACCCTTATGTTTCATGCCTGTTTTGTCAAAATGATTTTTCTCTCTAAAATCCAGAAAGAAAATACATGCGTTTTTGATTCCTTTGTGATAAAACCCATGAAATGTTGCATTTTCTTAAATAAACCTTTTATTTAAAGCATGCATGTGGTGAAAAGAAGGCATCAAATATTCTGTGTCTGATCAATTTTATAAAACATTCCTAACACCTCTGTAGACATCTGTCAGATATTTGTTATCAGATTTTGGAAGTGTTAAAATGTTTTATTAAAACCAAGTCAAAATATATACAGCCTCTTTATTTATTTAAATATGCATGAACAATATTTTGATCCTATGCAAATATACAACTTTTTATAAAAAAAGAAAAAACATGACCATCCATCCTTTATACCAATAGTTTTTTTTTTAATGCAGGTTGTTTTTGCAACCACAAAATGTAATGAAAACAGTTAATTCAGACACAGACAGGGATAATTAATTCACAAAGGGAGACTTGTGATATTATCAATCTTTGATCTGAAAATCATTTTTTTATTCATTTTATTAATATGAGAACATTAAGGCAGTGGCACACAGTTACAGTACACATATAATGCATAACTCATTACAGTATGTGTATCAACTAAAGAGCTATAGCAATTCAAACACATAAATGTTCAAAAGCAAACATTTCACAATATCTGATCACTCAAATAATATTTCATCACAACGAAAAAATGATGCTGATGATCTACAGTTGCTCAGCTCGAGGTGCATTTAAATGAACATGGGGTGTGTGAACTGAGCAAGTGTTGATACATTTCATGCTCGAAGAAATAAAAATGTTGCTTTAAAAAATAAAACAAAGCTGGAATTTATTTTAAACAATCAAGGAAATAAAAAAGATAGAAAGAAAAGAAAGCACAGAAAACATTTTCCAACAAAGCACAAGAATTCTCAGTTGTTCCTTTGTTTTCATCACTCTCCCACATTGCTCATCTTCAGATTTTTACACACGTTTTAACCTCTATAAATTACTTTTAATGACCGTTTCATTTTATTTATTCATAACAAATAATATAATACATAAATATGTATATTTAATCACAAACACTGATAAATAGGAATTACACTTTAATAATTCAAAACAAAAAGTGACCGTGATAAAACAGGTAAATAAAATAAAAGATGGCACTTCACATTGCTGTTCCTCATCTCTACTCGTCTCTTCAGCAAATGAAACGACTGTTATTGTTTTCTTCTTATTAGTGTATTTAAGAGACTCGATAAACAAAACAAACTCCGTCAACTTCTAATAACTGTATTGTTTACCCAGCAGGTGGACATGACGTCACGTGGGGTCGCAGTACGCCAAAAAATAACAACATGCACGTCCGCGTAAGTGCCTCCCCGCATTCTAATAAGCTAGTCCCCCCCCAAAACTCGGCCGATACATTGCGATGTATTGAATCGAGATACAAAAAAACAAGCCGCCGCTTCGCGTTACGCGTCATGCGAGCGCATTCAAACAGGAGTCGGTGTTACTCGGGCGTTTTTTTACTGTTGCATCGGTAATAACAGCAGCACACTGACTGAAGACAGCAGCGTCTTGCGACTCAGAGCGGAGGAATATCAACAGCGCGTGTTGTGCGTTTGTTTTTAGCGCTTTTTATAAACCACCGACTCGTAAACACGCCAAACTTTGCATCCGCGAAGGAGATACATCCACTTCTTTTGGTGAGTTTTTACGTTTGTGCCTTTTTGTACGAGTTTGAGTTGACTGAGAAGTTGCAGACGGGTTGTTTAGTGCTTGTCGGATGGTTTATTTGTTGCTTTGACAGTGTTTGTGTTGTTTGAGAGTTTGAGAGAAGTCGGTACTGTGATTCTGTCCTTATAAACAATAAACATCCAGTGACAGTTTTGGCGTGTTAGATTATTAGACGTCTTTTTGTGCTCAGCAACTTTTGTTGTGTTTATAGCAGTGTTTATTTGAGAATTTTAGTTTTAAAACAACCTGTGTGAAACGTTAACATGCATTACTTTGTTATTGATGATAATAACAACACAATTTCCGTCTATTTAACATTAAACGATTTTAGTTAGTGGATTAAACGGCATAAACTGTAAATATGTAGAAGTGTACTCGATGTATAATTGATTTTACTACGTTTACAGTTTGTACAGTTATACTCAAATGATTATGAGTGTTTAATAGGTTTATAGTTTTACGTTTTTGGTAAGTTTTAAAAAAAATTAAATTAGGTAATTTATTCATTTTAACACTGCTGGAGTTGTCTATTCAGTAATTTAGTTTTGGTGTGTTTTAGAGCTTGTGATTTTGCATTAAATTTAGTATTGTCAAATTGTAATGAAGTGTAAAAATACTAACTATATATATATATATATTAGATATTATTATTATTATTATTATTATTATTATTATTATTAAGGTTAACATTAATCTTACCGTGGTTGCTTGCTCCATTTCCATAATCCAGAGTGAATTCTTCATTGCTTTAGTGCTGCTCATAGGAGCAGTGAGTGTCAGGACAGTAAGGTTGATGTATTGGAGTGTTAATGGACAGCACTCCTCTTAAGACTCAGCCACATCTACTGCCAGTGCAGTTTCAGTGGATTCAAGGGATCTGGGACTAAATCAATAGGGTACGTGACTTTTTTTTTTTTTTTTTTTTTTTTAAACAAGGTGTATAGTATTACAGCTTCTATGGTGGCTGTGATTAGCTCTGAGAGTTCTGGTTGCAGAAGCACCTCCAGTTTCACTCGGGCAGCTGTGCAGGTGAAGTGCAGGTGTGCATCATGGCGCTTCGTCACTCAACGCCGTGTCGCTTCAAAGAGGCCGTAATAGCAGTAGTAAAATTTCAAACACACACACATTCACACACACACACTTCGGCAGCTCCAGACGTGCTCTGTAACGTGAAGCCCGGCCCTTTGTTAGCCCCACGCAGTTCTTCCCAGGTGATTTTAATTAGCAGTGTTTCAATGAGCGTGATGTTTCACGTACGACACGTGGAGGGAGGGAGGCACGGCTGACCCGCGACAGGAAAGAGGGGCCTAAATTCGAATTATCCTGATGTTTTTGTAGTCGCAGCCTGATTACGGCATTCATCATCGGCTGGGGTGTGTGCAACACACTGCTTTGCGTTAAAAAGAAAAAGACACATCCTTTTAAGATTAATGTGTGTGCACTGAGGAAAATAAAATCATTCGTCTGAGTTAAGATGCCACGGCGAGCTGAATATTCGTATTGAGAGTAATGTGGGTGGGACTGTTTCATTGTTTGAAATCATGAGTTTAATTCTCTCATATGGTGGTGTCTAATACAAAATGCACACCTGAACTTAAACTTAAGGCATTTTTTGAGAAATTCTCAATCATTCATGTTATCCCAATTATTGAAGTGTTACCCCGTGTGTTTTAATATACATCCCTAAACAGGGTCATAAAACTCTAATGGCAATTAAGCTGAAAAGCCTTCTGTTTGTATCCATGTTAACTTCACAGAAATGTTTCCATGACAACCTTCATGCACGTTAAGGCAACCAGAGGTGATCAAGTCTTTTTTTTTTTCTTTTTCTTTTTTCCCCCCTCCCTTTCCTTTTCTCTCGCAAGAGTGGAATTTGTGTTGACAGTTCTGGCCTTTAATGGCACTTTGGTGCCGCGTGAAAGTATTTGTTTACCGGGATCATATGCTGCTAGCTGTCAGCCTCGCAGAGATTGACTTCTCCAGATAAAAGACTGTATTACATGCTTAAGAGGTCTTATGTGCTGTAATTATCCACATCATCCTAATGACGTTTGGTGTGCTTCAGTAACTAAGACAGAGAGTGGCTCCTCTGAGGTCACCTATTAGAAATACGAAATGCTTTTGGGTGTCAGTAATGAGAATTTTATGCTTATTTTAATGTATTGACTGAGATTGCAATGCTCTAGACCTTTCATTTGATATTTTTTTTCCCTTAAACATAGTGTGTAATCCCCAGCTGTATAGTCGTCTGACTCTGACACCGCGCTCTTTCACATGAACGCTATCACATGACCTTTATGGAGAGGTATTAAAATCACCCATAAGCATCTTATCTTAGTACAAATGCCCTTGAAATTATTAATTGTATGCTGATATTATCAGTGCTGATGTTTTGTCATAGTTTTTTTTTCCAATTTGAAGGCATGACAGGCTCTTGTTGGCTGAAGGCACTGATTTATTGAGCGTTTTAGTCTCTGGTTGACTTAAAACCCCAGTCGTCGTGGATGAAGGGGGGCGTCATTTGTAGTAAACGGCAAGGTCAGCCCCGCTCGGACCAAACTTGCCCGTGGCCTGTGACGAGAGGAAGTGTGGAAGTCGACTCGATGCTTGTTTGTGTGATGCTATTTACGCCAGGCTTAGTTTCTGCAGCTATGCAGCATGTTTTCTTTCTTTTTTTTATTTAATAAATTAAATTAAATTATTTTTTTGCACAAATAAATTTATTTATAAAAAGCCATTTTTTAAAAAAAATTCAAAATATTTTTAAAAATTTATATTATTAAAAAAAAAGATAATTTTATATATATATATATATATATATATTTATTTATTTATTTATAAAAGAGATCTTAAAAATATAGATGCTGTCTGTACAGTAGCTGTACTGACCTTCTAAGTGGAATCTCTGAGGACAATTCTGTTAGCAAGAGAGAAAAAATCTGTTTATTTGAAACACGTTGTGGAAAAACAGAGGATTTGTGACAGTAACGTCTCCTGACAGGCGTATTAGGCTGCAGAAAGAGCATCGGGCCTGAGGCTGCGGGCATATGGTGCTGCCTTCTGCTGGCATCGCTCTAGAACAAGTTGCAACACTGTGGCAGGGTCACGACGGGCTCAGGTTTGTTCCTCCTGCCCTCTCTAAATAATAACAGGGCAAATTAATGCTCCCTTTGTCTTTGACAAGGGCAGAGTGAATATTTTTAGTTCGACTCTTTGGCCCGAATTGTTGTTTTCTTGGATTTGCTTCGTGTTGTTGTTATTGTTGAGTTACTGAGCTGACGTTGTGAGTTAATGTGTTTGACCTTCATGTTTCTCTATTGTTTTACAGGAATGCCTGATTGCTGTGCTTGACATTTAATTTGTATAACAAAGTATTTTTTATGCCTACAAAAGTACATGTTTTTCCATATGGTAACAGTAATACAAGGATTTTCTTGAAACTGTAGTTTTGTTTTTGTGGACATGTACCATGGTATTCTTTAAAATAAGTGTGTGTTGCATGTAAAACATGTCTTTTTTTGTAAAAATTAGTGCAAACAATTCACATTTTATCATTAATTTTAGTGTTTTGTAAATTTAGACTGTATATCTGACCCTGGACCACAAAACAAGTCATAAGGGTCAATTTTTAAAAACTGAGTGTTATACATCATCTGAAAGCTGAATAAATAAGCCTTCCATTGATGTATGGTTTGTTAGGATAGGAGAATATTTAGCTGAGATACAACTATTTGCAAAATCTGGAATCTGAGGGTGCAAAAAAAAAAAAAATCTAAATATTGAGAAAATTGCTATTAAAGTTGTCCAAATTAAGTTCTTAGCAATGCATAATACTAACCAAAAATTACTTTTTTATATATTTGTGGTAGGGAATTTACAAAATATCTTCATGGGACATGATCTTTACTTAATATTCTAATGATTTTTGGCATATACTATGTATTATTGGCTATTGCTACAAATATACCAATGCTACTTAAGAGTGATTTTGTGGTCCAGGGTCACTATAAATCATGTTTATGATAATCATTCAGCACCTTGGTGTATATCAAAATACCATGTTATCACCAACTTTTTACCATGTTGACACATCTGTTGTAAGAGCTCATGCAGAATTCAGATTTTATTATTATTAATATCAATATTTTATTGTCAGTCAGAATTTAAGCTTATATGTATCATAAATATGGTAATCGTGCAGTACCATGATAATTAATTATTTAAGTATAATACCATCATTGTACCATGGTACCACTTTTTTGTAAGGGTTGGTGTAGAATAATTAATTTTATTATTAATGTTGATATTATTTTATTATTTATTTGACATATTTAGCCTAAATCAATAAATATATTAGTCATTCAGTGTGTATCGCGGTCTTGCCACAGTTGTTTTTTTGAGGTGTTTGTGTTGAATAGTCATGTTTTATATTTTTAATCTAGCCTCTAAACATCTGAAAGCTGAATAAATAAGCTTTCCATTGGTGTATGGTTTGTTAGGATAGGACAATATTTGGCCGAGATACAACTATTTAAATATCTGGAATCTGAGGGTGCAAAAAAAAAATCTAAATATTGAGAAAATCGCCTTCAATTGTTCAAATGAAGTTCTTAGCAATGCATATTACTAATCAAAAATTAAGTTTTGATATATTTACAGTAGGACGTTTACAAAATATCTTCATGGAACATGATCTTTACTTAATATTCTAATGATTTTTGGCATAAAAGAAAAATTGATCATTTTGACCCATACAGTGTATTTTTGGCTATTGCCACAAATATACTTAAGCTACTTATGACTGTTTTTGTGGTCCAGGGTCACATATGTAGCACAATTTAATAGGAATCAATACTGAAACACAAGCATCCTTTCTGAAGTGTAGCTCTGACTCTGAGTATGTGTTCAGGGGCCTGTGGGAATGTGCCATTGTTGTGTTTGGTGCTCAGGGATGTCTTTTAGACAGTGGAGGGTTAATTATACTCCTCCTGACTCCCTCTTTGTCTTTGATAGGGCCACTTACAGCATATGGCCACAGCAATACAATAGTTTATTTTTATGATATTTGATGAGTGGTTTTTAATTTAGATTGTCACTTCTGGCAACCAGCAGGGCAGATGGTGTAGATTTGAATGCCCATCAGAGCCTAAACACCCTCCAGGCAGCTGTTGCTAATAAACTTTTTTTTCCCCCTTGTTTTTTCCCCCTCCATTTTCCCCCACGCAACACGTTTTAGGTCAAGAGGAGTCAAACCTGTTACAACACCTGTTTCTGCATATGTAAATCTGTTGTTTTGTCATTTCATTAAACAAGAAAAAAAAGGCAGCGGTCCCTTGTGGTTGCAAATGCGACTGGCATCGAGCCCACTTGGCAGGGTGAAGACAGCGAGGGGAGGAGGGAAAGACACGTAAAAGACAACTGCGGTTTGTGTCGCACGACCGCAGGGCCGTTGGATGCCGCTTCCATGTGAGGATGTTTTCTGAGCGGGAGAATACAGTCCCCCCCCCCTTGCTCTTTTTTTTTTTTTTTTTTTCTTCTCCGGAAGTTGGAACCTGGCACTAGCGTGGCTGGCACACGCTCTCGTTCAACCCCCACCGCCGTATTCCCATTGCCCTCTCATCATGCCGTGTTGTCAGAGCTCCACTCCGAGCCACATGTGCCGGTCCCGCGTGTGCGCTGCCTCTGGGGCTAATTGCCCCGGCCCCCCTCCGTAAACCACTGGTGCATGACGATTTTAACCTGAAATGCATCTTCGTACCCTCACGTACATTCCCTTTCTCTCACCCACCTCACTTTTCCAGCCATTTCTGGGGTAAGTTCTAGGATTTGAGTTGTAATCCCATCTGTGTACGCAGGATGCAACAAATATGGCGTGAAATTAGAGGTTATTCCTCGGCTTTGAAGATTACTGTCATCGTTGTTGCAAACACAGCTTTGTATGCACCGTTCCAAGCGTCCATCTTACCTTGAGGTGCTGGGTGTTGGCCGTTGATCCGCAAGCTACCCCGGGTCTCGGACGGCCTCCTGTTTGAGAGTCCCCGTCGGGTGTTAATCTCCCCGGGCCGCCGAGGTATCCTTCCTGTGATTTAGCGCCTCTCCGCGAGCCTCTCCGGAGCGCCGTGCCATCCCTCTGTGATAGGGAAGTTCATTAGGGATGTGCCTTTGATGGGCCAGCTTTTCATGTGACGGCGCTCTCAAATACCTTGATGTAGAAGCTTAAGAAGCCATTGTGCCGCGAGCGCGTCTTATTTAGATCTGCATAGTAAATCGACCCGAGTAAATACGGGAAGAAGCAGATGGAAGCAAGGAGATAAGGCCCAGACGAACAATCGCATTTGTATTTTGTTATGATGTTGACAGCAGCTAAAATTCACTAATCTAGCGCCACTGATCTGCATTTCAAAGAAATCTCATTTAGCAGCAGGGAGGATAAAGTTCTTTTCATTGTGGTCGTGCTTCTTTTTTTTTGACTTGCATTCTTCGTTAATTTATCTGCCGCAGATTTAACGTTGGGCCGGGCGTGAGCATGCTGCATGTTGCAAAGGGGATCTTAAATACCCTGAAAGCGGTAACGTCTAGACTGTGAACCGGGGGTAATTACACGTCCGCTGATGAATGGAGGGAGTTTGAAGACTCATCTTTGTTCGGGGGGCCTGAATTGCTTGACTAGCGCTGATAAGGGCCGTTCGGCCCTCAGTCAAAATATATTACGCTGGCTTCCACCTCCTAACACGGGAATGGTATTTACTTGAAAAGGTAAAAAATTATTGTGTACTGTAATCTGACTTGTTCGCATAATGTCCTCTTTCATCCGCACACCCAGCAGAGGGACCAGAGAGGTATTCCTGCCCTTGATTTGAAATAGTTTATCGCGACTTTGTAAATGTAAATATCAGACAGTGGCATTAGGACAACCTCTGTATAATTCGATAGTATTTAGAGATCTCGAATTGAAACGGGTAGGGTATTGTGTGAACCAGTCACCACGGGGTCACGCGAACTAATAACATTGGAAAAGTCGATTTAAAAGGTGAGTTTTTACACTCCAAAAACGTTGCGGTATTAACACAAATTCGGAGGCAGTTGGAAATGAACGGGACATTAACGCTTTTCCGGAATGATTATTCTGAGCTTTTTATATCGCATTTCATTTCCAGAGTTTGTGTACACGTGCGCGCGCACAAAAAGCACAGACAGAACAGTCTTAAATCTAATTTTGATAATAAATCTCTCATTCAAATGTTGACTGAGCTGGTGAGCTTAAATATACACTATTTGTGCTCCTAAACCGAACGCCATATACGTGCATGTGTAATTGGGCGCGGAAGATGTGTATCTTAATACTCGGGCTAATAGACAGTTTGTGCTATTTCCTCCAAACACTCAGTCTCAGTTTGTAACACCTCCTCAAACACAGGCGGTTAAAGTAGTGGCGGGTTTGTGTTTGCAGAAACGCTCTCCTAAGCAAACCCCCTCCTCTTTTTGTACAGTTCAGGGAGCACATTCCACGGGATCCTGAAGTTGTTAGTTGCCTACAGGGGTCTTTGGAATTCTGGGACAGAGAATCCGAAGCCATTCGGCTGGTTTGTGTGTGTGTGTCCCATACTGAAGCTTCATAACTGTACTTTTCAAAAAAAAAGAAGAAATATGTTACAACTTGCAGTTTTTTTCAAAAATGAGGTGAACTGAGCTGCACACGCTCATTTAGTCGAACATATCTGTGAGTGTCAGCAAAAAAACGGCAGAAGCCTCGATGGAAAGTTTGATTTATGCTCGGTTAGTTTTAACCTGCCAGGCATGGCAAGCTGTTTCGAGGGCAAAACATTTTCCCTCATTTCTGACGCATATTATTATTCTGGGTGTGAAGTGTGTCAGTCTGAATGAAACGCAAACGAAGGTATCGAAGTGCGTTTAAAAATTTACAACTGAAAAATTTGCTTTCTGAATAAGGCATAATATCTTTTTTTTGTTTGTTTTCTGACAGATTCTCTCATACTTGGACTCGGCTCTCCCAAACAAACGGACATCAACTGAAAGTTTCCCCTCAGGGTAAGATCGAAAAACACAGCTTCTCTTGTACTTCTGTCAACACTTTCATCTTTTTGGCAGATGCACTCTTTGAAAACGAGATAAAAAACTAGAGCGTGATCGTACGCAACTGCGGCACGTTGACGTGAAACGAGCCCACATCCAGTTATTTGATTGACCTGTCGTATTGATGGACTGTGACAGACTTTGTTGTAATTATTTTGCCGTGGAGATGAAAAACGCTCGCGTGACACAAACAGTAAACCTTGTCTGTCATTGCACACTCCCTAAATATCACTGACAACATGCTTACGCTGTCATTTTTTGCTGTTTTGCCACCTTTAAAGGTAATATGCCAAAAAAATGCATGCCTCAAGGAAAAAAAATATGTATGTTTACACGTTTCCCTTTCTGTGTTGGTCAGGATGAGACCTGGTATGGCCGTTGCTCTTAGCGCAGCAGGAGTACTCTGAAACCAAGGCGAAAGCGGTGAGTAAAAGCAATCTTTAAAGTGCTAATTTGCATGTTCGGTCTGTCTGTCTCGGCCATAATTGATATGTCCTCTCAAAAATCACTTCCATTATATATTCCATCAACCACATCCTGAGAGGAGCGTTAATAACGAAGAGTCCGGGGACCTCTTAAAGATTCTTGATGCATCATGATAGTCGAGAGAGTCCACTTAGTTTCCGACGGCCTCGACGGTTGTGGGGTTTCACGTTAAAGGCGGTTGATAAATGTATTGCGGTGCATAAACCAGCAGGTAAAGGTTTAAAGCGCGTTGTCCGGCTCTCTCTGGCCCTCCGCTGAAGTCCTGATGATGGTTTTGTCACCAAGTAAGTGAAAAATGTGCATAAGGAATCCCACCGTCTGTGAGAATGTGACCGCTGATTAGCGATGTAGACATTGCCAGACGGGCGGCTACAGTTGCGAAGGGTAAATGAGAGAAACCTGCATCTATTCAAGGCAGTTAGGTCACATCTAATAGACATTTGTTGACATATTAGGGGTCTTGATATTAGCTGTTGTAGGTACTCAGTTGTTATTACAATTTATGTTCTAAAGGGATAAAAATGGGGTCAAAAATGAAAGACTGTGGGATAAAAGAGGAGAAATGTTAAAAAAATGTACTGGCCAATCTGTTACATATAATGAATGGGAAATAGGATTTGAGGTTGAGGTCCATAATGACAAAAAAGCACTACAAAAATATTATAAAACTAGTGCTCTTACTCTGTATTCGAAGCAAATTTAATTATTCAGTATCTTTTTACAATAAACAGATCAACAGTTGTCTATTAAAACAAGGTTGCATTTAGATGCAACATGAAAAGTTTAATCATGAAGGACGTTTATTTAAATATGTAAAAGTGTGAATGAATTGTGCAACCTGTATCCTCATTCATTTATGTGGAAAAGAGTCGAAAGTACATTTAGGAACATTTTTCCATTTGAGTTCCAAGGAAGAATGGTTTTGGAACGACTTAACGGTGAGTAAATGATGACTGAACTTTTGGCCATTTCGGTATAATGTTCCTTAAATAATTTGTGTACAAATAATGATTGAGAAAATGTGTTATGCTTCATAATGTAAAGGAAAAAAGCTAAAGGAGATGGGGAAACACCTAATCTATGAGTGATTTGGGATGAATCAGTCAATGCACTTGCATTAATGTATCGTTTTTTTTTATCTGTGCTGAGAAAGTTTCACATTGCGCTAGCAATAACAGCCCACGCTTTGCTGCCGATTTGCTAAACTCAGCGGAGTCCAGCGCTCAGCTCGGCTCTGTAGAGAAGCGTCCATCAGTGAGGCTATTCCAAGCCATTACTCTGCCTTTGAGGTGCAGGACTGATTAAAGTTTGCATTTGCTGAAGAGGTTGGGTGGCTTGGCTTCAGGCAGGGGCTGAAATCCCCAGAAGTCACTGCCTCACAAGGCTAAGCAAAACCCGGCTCCTCTCTCCCCACCTTAAAGAGATTTGAATATTAGTTTTTAATTTGACGAGTATCCACTTAAATCTTCAAAGATGAACTCTTAAAGCATATCTGTTCTGGAACAGAAGTCCTCTGATCAGTGCGTAAAAAAAAGTATAATTGCCGCCCAACTTCACACCGCCAATGCACACACATTATAAAATCTACAGCAATTAAGCATATCTAACCCGAGTTTAAAGACGAAGGATGGCGTTGCTCACTCTTCGCTTGGACGGCCTAGCGCGTTCTTCGCTTTGAAAATTGATTTCTTGTTCTAGTAGAGCGCCTGTCATTTCCATCTAAAATGGCTTGGAGAGAGCTCTTCCACTCCCCGGAGTCGAGAGTAGCCTCCATGGGGCTTTGCTCTGGACACTCGGAGCCGAGAGCTCGGAAGGATATCAAAGGAAACCGGGCTCCGTCTCCATTGGAAGGTCTCATTGTTGGGCTGATTTGGGATTGGAAAGGGAAGGTGGTTGGGGACGGAGATGAAGCGAAGCCCGGTTCCTCCTAATCTTTATCCCCCATTAACCCCCAGAACCCGAGCAGCTCCTGGGATCAGGTCACTGGTCAATCCCCCCATTTCGATCGAATATTTTAAACTTAAGACTTTTTATGATGGATGGAAAAAAAAAACTTCAGGCCATCAGAGGTTCATGGTTCTGGTCTTTCTCTTCGTCTTAAACTCTCTTCGCTTCATTGTTTTGTCTCCGTATTAGAAAGAAGGATTTTTTTTGGATTCTGCCCAACTTTCCATATTCCCGTTAAGCTTGGTTTGGGAAAGGGCTCATGAAGCCATGCTGTGAGCAAATTGGAGTTTGAGTAGCTCCTTGTCTTGCCCATTCACACATCTTTTATTCTAAAACGTGATAATAAGAGGTTTGCAAAGTAAACTCTGGCAGTAACGGTGGCGCCTCCGTTCCCTCACTTCCAGTCATTCAGGTCCAGATAAAGCGAAAAGCTACATGCTAATCTTTCTCAGTGGCATCTAGACAGCTTTATTTACTCGCATCCCAAAAGATAGAAGGAAACAAATCGAGGCCGGTTTGAAAAATAGAGCAGGAGTTTGTGGAGAATGGACAGTTGCCCCGAGAATAGAGTTACAAAGGAGAGTCTGCCATCATTCCTGATAGAGGAGACAGACCGAGTCAATGAGGTTATTGATCCGGCAGGAGTGCTATGCTAATCAGCCGTCTGAATGGGCCGAGAGTGAGTGTCCTTCACTGCTACTTCTACTTGGTTTACTGGTCTTTTCAGTCTCTCGATACATGCGCAGCGAGTCTGATATGCAGTTTATTGTCTAGAAGCTAAAACGCTGGAATGTTGTGAAACGAGACCCTCTTTTTGACATCAGAGCGGTCTGACACAAGTCTGACCCAGTCGGTCCAGGTGGCGGGAATTAGTCAGACGCTCTGCTTGCAGGTGATCATGTCCAATGCATTGGTCTCACGCCGTCTCGTCCCCCTGCGTGTCGCCTGGAGTATATTTTGAACTCCCCGTGCGGTCACGAAATGGATCGCGGTGTAGAATAGTCATGGGTGGATTAGGAATGAATGGGCACAGATTGAATATATGAGAATGTGGTCCAATTATCAATTTCTGTCAATTTCGTTGTTAAGAATGTGTGTTAAACAACCACGAGTCAGATTAGAAACTTGTGTTCGGACAATTGTCACATCAACTCCAATTGAGTTGACTGAACTAGGATTATGACACGAAACATGCGATGGAAGCTGCCATTGGTTTCTTGCAGCCAATTTATTTAGAGGCTTTGAACCAACTGAGTATGAAGGATTTCGGCCTCCTGTGGAGTTGTAAGACGCCTAGATTATGTGAATAATTGGCCACAAAAAGGATTCATTTAAATGTAAATTAGATTAAATTAGCTTAGTGTTATTTTTGTGTGTGTTTTATAAAATGTGATTCTTCTCACAAGAATTGCAGGATTTCAATGCATTTCTCGCATTTGATATTTTATATAAACAGCTAATGTTATTTTCGTCGGAAGAAAGAAATCTTATACGTTAACAGAGTTCTCCCCCGCACCGCTTTGATAGCGCTGTTTTGAAATGCTTTCTCCATTTGAACGCTTTGTCTGGCTTCATTCACAAGAAAAGCATTACTACAAAAGATACAAGCCCACCGCTTTGTTCTTCACGATAATTTGATCGTGGCTTGAAAAGTGATCTTGCGGAAGGAGAGGTACTAGAGCCTGGAATTTGGCTTCCCCACCACAAACCGCAAGCCTGTACAATCAAACTGTGTCACGGTTACCTGCTTTGATAGATGGTGAAAGTGTTTGTTGTTGGGACGAGAGCAACCCGATTCGGGTCACATGTCCGTCTCGGCCTGGAATGTGTGTGTCGGAGCGACCGTGCTGCCAAATCCGAGAGTCTCTGATTTCTCTCCATGGCGCGCGCTTCACTTTTGTAACCCTCTCTCATGAAAGCCGTGCCTCTGGGCCAATTCTGCGGTCACACTACCTGATTCTGAGGCTCGTGGAGTGATGTTGAGAGCTGAAGCCAGAGGGAGTCATGTGAGAGAGATTCCGTCTGCATAAACATGCCCTTCTTCTTCTACGAGAGACCAAACAGACAGGGCGTCCCTCAGCCCACCTCACCTGTGAAGGCTTTTCAAATCTGTTTCGCTCTCCTTTCCTGTCCGTCTCCCTTTTCTTTTTCTCTTGTACTTCTCCAGCTGTTTCCTTCAAGTCTCGATAAATGAAACTCTCAGAAAGGAGATTCTTTTTCCATCGTTCAGGCTGGTGAGGAGGAATTAAGTTAAGTTCTACCGACAGCATTTGTGGCCTCATGTCGATTACTGCAGAAAAAATTATTCAGTCTCAGTTAAAATTTTTTACAGGTAAAAATCTTTCACACTTTGCAAAGGTGTAGCCACTAATTCAGTTTCTGGATTTGTTGGAATAAATGTGAAATTTGGAATTTGAGTTTGAATGTGAGTTTGTATTTGAAAATTTGAATTGAGATCCAGAATTGCAATTTGATTTGAATTTTAATCTAAGGAAGCGGCATAAAATGAACTGAAATTCACAGAAATTCATGTAACTGTTATTTTTTTGCAGAAAAGCCAAGACAGAACTTTTGAATTTTGGTTTAACAGCTTTGTTTGAAAGTTTGTGTAAAAAGACAGATTGCTGTAATTGTGATTTTTGTGTGTGTTTGTCCTTGCCCTTAAATAAATTAAGCTTTCAGAGAGCAGATTCTTTTTCCATCATTCAGGCTGGTGAGGAGGAATTAAGTTAAGCTCTGCTGACAGCATTTGTGGCCTCATGTCAATTACTGCAGAAAAAAATATTTTGACTCAGTTTAAATTTTTTTACAAGTAAAAAATCTTGCACACTTTGTCAAAATATAGCCACTAATTCAGTTGCTGGACTTGTTGGAATAAATTTAACTTTGAACTTTGAATTTGAAATTTGAATTTGAAAATTTAAATTTGAATTGAGATCCAAAATTGCAATTTGAATTTTAAACCAAGGAAGCAGCATAAAATATTAACTGAAATTCACAGAAATTCATGTAACTGTAACTTTGTGTAGAAAAGCCAAGAAAGAACTTTTGAATGTTGGTTTAACAGCTTTGAAAGTTTGTGTAAAAAGCCAGATGCATTGCCGTAATTATGATTTTTGTGTGTGTGAGATTGTGTTTTTATAAATTGGGCGACGATTTGAGTTTGAATTTTTGTTTAAATTCAAATGAATTCCACAGATGTTGTTGATCGACTTTCATGTAAGTAAAATTTGTTTTGTTTAGTCTTCATCTTCACTTTTCTCGTCCCGTTCCGCTGCTTTTCCATTTGTTTTCTCCTAATATTTCTCTCCTGCTTTCTCCAGACCTATTTTCATCACTTAATTCTCTTTCTTTCATTCATAGCTTTGCTCCCCCTGTTATTAGATGACTTTCTCTTTCTCTCTCTCTGTCTTGCCTGTCTGCGGCATGTTGCACCACACACACTTACACACACACAGAGCTGGATGCAGACTGACAGTGCTGCCACAGGACTGATTGAAACTCGTGTCTCAAAGTTGCTAATGCTCACTGAACCATTTTATTGAAGATAAAGTAAATAAAATAGCTTGCCTTATGAGAATTCACTGAAACAGACCAGAATGATCTAGAAAACACACTCGCACACACGGTGAGCAGACGCTCCTCTGATTGGTTCATAGATTCCAGGCGAATGTCTGGGATGAGCTGTTTTCTAGAGGAATGGGAAGGCTAGGAATTTCACAAGTTCAATGTTTTTTGAGAGGCCCGAGAGAAAGCAAACGGCTCAATTTAAATCTCTTTCTAAGGAATGACTTTTATAAATAAACTTGAGGTATATACCACAGAGCTCAGTCCTTGCTGGCAGGTGATGTAATCCAGTGTTTCTGTTTACTTAGTTTTAAGTAGTTTTGAGGGACTTTACAGCTTGTTGGTACTACACAAGTCATTTCATGAAAGGCGCAGAGACGTTTTTCATGTTTCAGGCTGTCCACAGAAGGATTTTCACCTCATAGTGTAGTTTTACAGAGGATAAAAATGACCCTGTTCTCAGTCTTAGATAAATTCTGGTATCTGGTATACGTCCACTTTTCATAGTCCAATCAATTCATGAAATTAAATAAAGAGAGAAATGTCAATCACATTGTGATGTATGTAAAATGCATTGGAAATGCCATTATATATTGACTTTTAAACCTCTAACTGTACTACAGTTTAAATCTGAATTAGATAAGATGACGAGAAGACGTCCTGACAGTTTTTTACATTTAACAGAGACCACAGGCCTTGTTTCGGACCCAATTCGAGCAGGTTTGTCAGTCTTTTGACTGCATCTTGATCTGAATGAACAGCAGGTTTAAACACAGACGCCGAACAAAACGGGTCACATTCAATAAGATCCTTGTTCCCTTTCAACCTTGTGAAGAATCATCCACGTTCTCTATACATTTACATTTGTCCAAATTTCTATAAAAACCTCCTCCCAGCGCAGCGTTCTCCCTCGGAAGATAAAGCCAGCGTTAGAATGTGATTCCCTTTGGCTTAGAGGAGGTATAGGTGTCACCCTAATACATTAGCATTGTCCTCCGTTATAAATATTCTGCCAGCCCTTCCTCAGTCGGCTGCCTCTGAATGCTGCCACTCGCCGCGTGTATTGTGGAGAGCGCCGGGCCGTTCTGAATCCACTCTGTCTGTCTTTTATCAAACATCCCGACGCTTTGATAGTTTCCTCATTTATTTAGTGAATAGTTGGAGAGGAAGAAAGAAAGAGAGAATGAAAGAAAAGAGTTTTTACATTATGTAAATGGCAGAGGGGGGGAGTTCGTCTCTAATCTCTCGCACGCTCATCACGGCAGACGTTTGCATTCCGTGATACTGCCCTCCTGGAAACCATTGTTGGGATTTCTAGCCCCGTTCCAGCCCGGCTCAATGCCTTTTAGAGGATTTTAATACACACGCCTATCCTCGCAACGACGTTTACAAGCCGCCGTTCAATAAAATCTCAAGTACCTCAGTGTTTCCTTTGACTGGTCGCAGGCAAAGCATGAAGTATTATCAATGATACAAGAACATAAGAGCGGGTTTGAGGGTGTCTGTGTGTGCTCGCGTTGTATAATGCACTAATGCACTCACTCGCAGGGTCCAAAAATCACTTTTTACTGGATGGTGAGTGAATTCAGAAAGTTTACCACCCGTTATTTCGCACAAACTGTGAAACTGTGAAACTTTAAAGTGTTCAAAACTTATGTTACTTCTGTAATCTAGTGTATTTATGAGTGAAATGGTGGGAAAATGGAAAAATATTGTTAAAAAATGGGGAGCAATAAGGTGAATTTTAAAAGTTTACCCATCATTATTTCTCACTGGCTGTGAAAATATTTTTTGCATTATTTTTAATAAAAAAGTAAAGAGTTTAACCTGAAATGCCACCTGTTAAACAAACATAAAGAGGCATTGCGATTTTATTTTTTTATGGTTTCATTTATGGTGCAGGAAATGTTGAGTTTTGCAGGAACAAAAACCACCAAACTTAAATTCATCGTAAATTTGTGGTAAGAGTAAAACGGAGATGTACCTTCTCCACACACACACAAAAAAAGAAAAGTGTTTAACTACTTTACGATGATGAATAACAAAAATCACATTGATGTGCCCATTATTTAACACTGGCTGTGATTGTTTAAAACTTATTTTACTTCTGTAATCTGTGAAATGGAGGGAAAAATAAAAAAATATTATTAAAAATGGTGATTGAATTTTGAAAACGTTTTTTCAGAATTCACTTTTTACTAGATAGCTGGTGAATTTAGAAAGTTTACCGCTCGTCGTTTCTCACCAGCTGTGAAAATGTATTTTGCATTATTTTTACTCTAAAAGTAAAGAATTTAGCTTGAAAAGCCGCCTGTTAAACAAACATAAAGAGCCACTGTGATTTTATTCCTAATAGTTTCATTTATGGTGGCTTAATGCAAGAAATGTCGCAATTTTAAAGTGTCTAAAATAAACTTAAATTAGTTATAGATTTGTGTTTACAGCAAAATGGCGATGTACCTTCTCTACAGAAAAAAAAAAAAAAATTCAACTCTTACCCTACTTTAAGATGATAAATAAAAAAAAATGTGCATTGATGTGCCCATTATTTCACACTGGCTGTGAAACTTTAAAGTGTTCAAAACGTTACTTCTGTAAATCTATTGTATTTATGAGTGAAATGGGGGGAAAAAAGGAAAATTATTGTTAAAAATGGGGATTATACCTTGAAAATACTTTTTCCAAAATTCACTTTTTACTGGATAGCTGGTAAATTCAGAAACTTTACCACTCATTATTTCACACCAGCTGTTAAAATATATTTCACGTTATTTTTAATCTAAAAAAAGAGAATTTAGCTTGAAAATGCCACTTGTCATATAAACATAACATTTTATATTCCTTGTTGATTCATTTATGGTGACTCAGTTAAGACGTGTCAAGTTTTGCAGAAACAAAAACCATCAAGTGTCTTAGATAAACTTAAATTTGTTATACATTTGTGGTTATAGCAATATGGCAATGTACCTTTTCTAAAAAAATAAATAAATAAATAAAAATTAATGTTTTTAAAAAGTCAAAAGTTTTTAACTCTGCTTTGTTTTTATTTACTTTATGAAGGTGTTGTAATTTTAATCATTATATATGTGTTATATTGTAATTAGACAATAATTTGTTCATGCAGATTGGCTAGTTTTATTGTGAAATCATTAATTAAAACGTTTACCAACAATACAAATGATGCATCTATTGCATCCCATGTATTTTCTTGCTGACACCCCCTAACTAGGGTAAATTCAGTCTTAGAGAAAGTTCTTGCAATTTTGGTCACATTCATGTTCGCTTCAAAGTGTGATCTTTCTGTCAAACCTGAACGCACCATTAAATCAACACAAACCGTTCTCACAGTTGGATTAAAACCAAATAATGTTGCATTTCTCAAATTTTTGGGCCAAGTGGCAAGCAAAGCCAATTTTTAGTTGCGTTTGGCGCTCGGGGAGTGTTAATTTTGGACCCTGCGTGTACAAACACACTGTATGTTCGCAAGACTGCCCTTCGTGCTCGACAACAAACTGACAGCGCTAATGCAGGGTAATTATTACCTTTAAGTAGGGATAAGAAAGGAATTGTTGACAGCAAATTGGCTTTTAGCATGCGTCTTGTGCACCTGCGTGTTGATCAGAGACTGTGATACACAGAGGCGAGGTATTTGTGCCAAGAACGCTTTCACTTGCAACATATACACACACTTATGTGTTTGTGCATATATTTGCTGTTTCTCTCACTTTGTGAAACCACGCATATGTTGACTAATGAGCTTTCTAAATATATAATTTACCCACATTCACCACGAGAGCGAGGTGTTTGTGTGGCTTTTTTCTCTCCTCAAATTGTTTCCTTTCATTGCCTTGACAGAATAGAGGATTAGCAGCATAACTGCTAACAACCATCAACGTGTTTTCACCGTTGTGTCACATAGCATGATTTTTTTTTTTTTTCTTTTTGGTACCCTCCTCCCTTTCGCTCCCTTGATTCACAACTAAAAATGAAAAAACAATCGCTTCGACCTCCGGTGGCCCTTTCCAACGTACAGTGAGTTAAATGGTTTGTAAGACGTTTAATTACCAAATGGTATAATCATTATTCATCTCATGATTAGTTGTATAATATTAAGTGAATCTCCTCCCTTGAGTCCTGTGTTTCACAGATCAATAGATTTAGAGCTGGAATAAGGGGGAGGATTGGACAAAATATTCCTCTGATGTTTCTTTAGCAGACCAGTCTCTCATTTATTTATATAATTAGCTTTCATATATGTTTAATTAAATGCAAATTTAAACGTTCTGGCTACTACACAATATGCTTTAAACGCCATGCAATATTTAATATAGTGCATGAGTACACAAAAAGCAATAAATACATGTTTAAAACAGCATTTTAATGCAAATTTCCAGATGTGAACCATGCAGTCAACTATACTTAAAAATCGCCATTAAAAGTGTTCAAAATGTATTTTACATCAATAATCTGGTGTATTTTTGAGTAAATCTGATAATCTGGAAAATAAAAACTTATTTGATTATTAATATAAATTTTATTTATAT